>VDFB02055598.1:15847-145665 GCA_007258455.2 Sequoia sempervirens
TATTCATTTGTGTAGTGGTTGAATTAGACATTAAAATTTAATATTTAAAGTGATAATTACTTTTATTAAATTATAAATCACATATTTGTATTTTTGAATATATTTTAATAATCTTTGTACTTTATATTAATAATTGATTTTGTTTTCATCTAACTTTTATTTAAGGTATTTATACTCTAGCATCTTTGAGATATATGTATTTTAGTTAGAAACATTGTAACATGTAAATATACAATGATTTTAGTTAGTAGAGATTGTTCAAGTAATAGCAAGAGGTACGTATATATAGAATACAAAATGTGTCCCTCGTGGAAGGAACTAAGAAGGATAAATTCCTCTAGAAATAAGTCACCCCCTCAAAAAAAGAGAGATAAACCCTCTCAAATAAAGAGACAAAAAAAGAAACCATGAAGCTCCCTGAATAAATAAAGAGACAAGAAAAGAGAACATGAAACCCCCCTCAAGAAAAGGGAGAGAAACCCCTCTCAAATAAAGAGACAAAAAAAAGAAACCATGAAGCTCCCCAAATAAATAAAGAGATAAGAAAAGAGAACATGAAGCCCTCCTCAAGAAGTAGTCTCATGTGTCAACTAGGCCAAAGTTGTATGTAGAATATCTTCCCATTGAAACAAAAATTAGGGAAGAAGGATTAAAATTTATGTCTCTACAAAATGCTCAAATGTTGCCATTTTGGTGTTGAGATATGCCATAATCAAATCAAGAATTTTGGCTTAACTAAAGAAAGTGACATTCTAGAACCTTGTGGAAATAAATGTAGAACAAGATTTAATATGATGCTAGGAGACAATATAGGTGTGATAAAATTATCATGTAAGTGGATATGGATGTTCTCAATAGTGTCTTCCAAATCTACAAGGGACTTACAAAATAAACTTAATATATTTGTCAAGAATTCATCCCAAGGAGCTATCTCTAGAAGACAATGAAAATGATCATGTTGCACTAAATGACTAGAAGCTATGGATGAAGCAACACTAAACTCGGATGAAGCAATAGGTGATGATGGTAGAATTTTAGTACTTTCCATTTGGCTACATTCTCATCCTATGATGTAGTGTCCACATCAATTACCTAAGTATGAACAAAAAATGAATTTGTTAATCCCAGAATAAAAGAGTCCTTAGCCTCAAGTTGTTGGCTAAAAAATAAAGAATATGAAGCTTTTGAAAATATGTCATAAATGTTGAAGAATCCAATGAAGTCTTTGGGGGAGGAGAATGAGCATCAAGAGAAGTTTCTTTATCATCTTGGCATTCAAGCTTTTTCTATCTTTCAAGTTTTTCAATTGTATCACAAGCATATGGATGAATTTCATCAAGGGACCTATTAGACTGTATATTTAGAATTCAAAACAAACACAAAAGAGATTAAAGCTATATTAGATAGACCCTTCATTCTAATTCAATATTTTTCTACCTTTCAAGTTGTTCAATTGTATTACAAGAATATGGATGAAATTCATCAAGGGGCCTATTAGACTGTAAATGGAAAATTCAAAATAAACATGAAAGAGATTAAAGCAATATTAAACCCTTCATTCTAAATTAAGCATAACATTTGATTGAGCTAAAGAGAGTTAAAAAAGAAAACTTGATAATCTTGCCAATACAAACTCTCTTTGTTGAGGCCAGTTGCTCAAAATGTGATTGATGTGGTTGGTTAAGGAGCCATGCAGTGTTTTTGCAACATGTACATGCCAAGCCTTTGATGCTTTGTTGTGTTTGTGATCAAAGGGATTTTAAAATGTGCATATCAAGCCTGTGAGGATGATTTGATGATATATGAGAATGGATTTATATATTATTGATTGAAGATGTGGATGGTCTAGATTTAAAATTTTAGTATGAGAAAAGATAGATAATGCATTAGGTTAGCTTTACTAGGTTTTTGGTAGATTCTAGAGCAAGATAGAACATGAATGGTCAATCTATGAAGATATATTATGAAAATGGATGGTTAAGATTGCTTCAGATGACTTTATTAAATGAATGTGGGAAGTCATGTGTATATTTAATTTTCTAATTTTCTTTTTATGGATTTAATGAGAAAGTGGATTTATTTATTTAGAGACAACTAATTAACTATAAAGGTTAATTTAGTTAATTAGAGAATTTGAGAATGTGGTGATCTATATTTAATGGTATTAAATGGGGAATTATGGATGGGATTGGTATAAAGTGAGATGGTATTGAACATGGTATTAAGTGGTCAATTTGAGGTGTCTACATTTTTTCTCTCTTTGAAATTGTATTGTGACTAAAAGAAGTAATGGTGTTCCAAAGAAAGTAAAATATGATGCTTGGTGGGATTGAATTGGTGGACATAATAGGGTAGAGATGGTCCAAGTGACATGATATATGAGATGATGACTTAGATGATTATGGTGATTTGGGTTATTTGATGCCCCCTTAAGAGGCCATTTATGGGTGAAAGACATAGATGGGCTCTCAAATCTCAAAAGGAGAAACATGTTTTAGACAAAATATGAATGGATATGATGAAAGATCAATGAATGGGTGACTGATAAAAATGAGGAATTTAAATGTGGTACATGCTATGAATCTTGCATGAAATTCTAATTATTTTGAGAAATGTGGTGTTTTCCTTAGCATATGATAAGATGCCTCATGATATAAAAACCCATGATGCTATTATTTTCATGTGCTATGGGACTTACAACAAGTAGGTATGTGACATAAAGCACCATGATATGGAAAAAAATATGATGGTGTTGCTATTAAATTTTTGAAGGAATGACACAAGTGCAATAAAAATAAGAAACACACAAGCAAAGAAGCAAGCATACATAAACAATGGAAAGAAAAAATTATAAACAAAATTTTACCCTTAATCGAGCTAAAAAGTATATTTGGGTGATGATAGTGATGATATATTTGCTATACCCTCAATCAATGATATGCTAGGAATCAAATTGAGAATGATGTAACTCAACAAAATTGTTGTTGGATTAGGAATGGCATATCCTAATGACGATGTAATAATTGGTTGAAATTGAACAAAGATGAAAGTTTAGCAAGACTAAATATTGAAAGGAAATTTGCATTAATAATATATCATTTCCGCATAACCCTCATGAGAGGAAAATATGTAGAACAAGTGTCAAAATCCACAATGCAAATGAATAACAAGCATTTCAAAAGATGACACCAAATGTACCCTAGGAAAACCCTTTCAAGGGAAAAACCCAACCTCCAAAAGTACCCACGTACTCAATATATTATCTCAAGAACAAGATTGCAATACACTTGTAAAGTCTTTGTGCAAAGATTTTAAAACATCAAGCACCCCAATTGTATTCCTCCATGTAAACAAGTGAATGAGAACCATGTAGCCACACATCCCAATCCATGCATCCACATAGACAACCTACAAGAGATGATCAATCCAACCTTAGCCAACAAGCTAAATATTACCCAAAGCCAACCTCAACAACTACTCATGTGTTTATTTTATAGATACAAGCTTGGATAAAACCACTAAGTGATATTACATAAACCATGATCTTACAAAATCATGACCTCCATATTCCTTTTTGGTACTAAGTTTTCCTCTTAATCATCACTTTAGAATATTATTTTAGTATAACAAATACACATGTTAAATCTTCTTCTTACATGGGGATCTTAATGAGGAGATTTATATGAGGCAACCTAAAGGTTTTATTGTAAAGGGGAAGAAACATTTAGTTTGTAGGTTTAAATGATCATTATATGGTCTAAAGTAGTCACCTTGTATTTGGTACCAAAATTTTGATGTATTTGCACTAAAAATGGATTTTGTTAGGAGCAAGGAAAATTATTGTGTTTATTTTAAAATTATTGGTGTCCAAATTATGGCAATTTCCTTGTATGTGGATGACATGTTGTCTATTAGCAACAAGGTGATGATGAGGAAGCTCAAAACTCAAAATTTTGGAACATTTGATATGATGGATTTAGGGGATATAAAATGCATTCTTAGTATGGAGACCAATAGGTATTAGGTACAAATCAAAGTATGTTGATACTCTTTTATAGTGATTAAGTATGCATGATTCCATCTCTATGAGTATTCATTTTCCCATTAGGATATTTTTTTAGATATGTGTCCTAAATTAGATGGTTATTTTGAGAATATGCAGAATGTACCTTATGTCAGTTTGGTAAGGAGCATTAGAAATATGTTAAGAGTATGTTTAGATATTTGTGAGGAGCTTATAATTATTATTTATGTTATCATGGTATTTGATTATGTGGATAATACATTGGACATATAGACTTTGTCAATGCAAATAAGGAAAGTGACTTGGATGGTTGAAAATCTACTAGTGGTTATGTGTTCTCTTTGATTGGTGGTGCAGTGAGTTGGATGAGTAAAAGGTAACCCATAATTCCTTTATCTATCATCAAAGCAAAGTATATGGTTTTTACACATGTTTCTAAGAAGGTAGTATGGTTACAAAAGATTATTTTAGGTGTTAGTTTTGATTGTAGGGTGGTTAGCATCTATTGTGA
Organism: Sequoia sempervirens; assembly: GCA_007258455.2. NCBI lineage: Eukaryota > Viridiplantae > Streptophyta > Pinopsida > Cupressales > Cupressaceae > Sequoia > Sequoia sempervirens. The sequence goes on from VDFB02055598.1 coordinate 20,383, forward strand.
TAGTCAAAGTACTATTTATTTGGCCAATAACCCATGTACCATGTTCACCTTGTTTTTAGTTTCATCTACCTATGGAAATCCTTTATTCATTTTACATGTTTCCAACATCCAAGGGAAATGTCTCTAGGCACTTTGGTTGTCTCAGACACAAAGCTAAGATACATTTTTTATTTAGGATGTTAAGATTGGATTTGGTCAAGGATATTTTAGGGGGAAGGCCTTTTAGGGGGGAGGCCTCAACAACACTAGTGATAAATTTAGGGAAAGGTCCCTATTTATTTTTTATAAAATATTGGGTAATATTTCCTTTTTTGAAAAAAATATTAATGTTTATTGGTGAATCTTTCCTCTTAAAAAAAAATATTTTTTTACTGAATTTATGCACATCATGTTAGAAGTTTGTTTAAAATATTAGCAAATCTTGGTGAATAATAGGTAAGAACATTAATTACCATGGTGAATACTTCCTTTAAAAAAGTTAAATTCCTATTAAAAAATAAATTATTAATCTAGGCTAACCATAAAATTAAATTTTATGTAAATTATAATTTCATCAATATCAATAGAATTAGTTAGCACATTCCCCCATTTATTCTTTTATTTTCTATAATACTAAAGCAAGGGCTTGGGGGTAGCAGTCATGAACTAAGCAAAGGGGTAGAACCTCTTATAGGGGTTTGAGGGTGTATGCTCCCTATAGGGGTCAATGGATAACACCCCCTTGTAGGGGTTGAGTGGGATTTTCCTCCTTGTAGAGTCTAGGGATAGTGTCCCAAGTGTGCACCTAATCCGAGTGGAGCCCCTCACTACAAGTACAAATCTACTATTAAGAAAGCATTGGGCACACACAAATTGAACATTTTAAATCAATGTTGTGTAAATAATATCTTTATATAATAGCCCTACTTGAAGATATAAATTCATTTCTAATCCAATGGTTCGCATTGCTTTCTAAGAAGTAAAATTTACTTGCACTCTAAAATTTCATCGAGCCTAGATTTCCTTTTGGACCATTGATCTCCATTGGATCAATGATCAAAAAGAAAATTTAGGCTCAATAAACATTTTAAATCACATGTACATTTTACTTCCTAGAAAGCAATAGGAACCATTAGATTGGAGAAATAATCAACAATGGAAAATAAAGATTGAAATTATAGCCCTAAAATATGCAATAATTATGTAATATTAATGGTGAATGAATTTAGATATGTAATGCCACTTATAAAATTTAGGTGAATTGGATCTATCCATGCATTGAATAATGTTGAATTTAAAATCTTAATGAAATAAATGATCAGATAATTTAACTAGTGCTCAACTAAAATTTCATAAAAATGTGACAATTTAGTTTACCTTACCACTTGTACTATTTACCAAACCTTAAAGCCCTAATTCAACTATTTTTCATTTGGAAAAAGATTGCCACGAAGAAATCACTACAACAACATTAGAGTTCTAAGAACTATAGCTTTTATTATAGAGAATTGTATGAAAAATCTAGTTGACTATGTGCATGATATATTAGTAAAAGATTAGATTAACAATTACATTATCTTGTCTAAGGAGGATTTTCTTATAGGGAGAGTTTTAAGGAGAGATTGAAATGAGGAAAAGGGGGTTGCTATTGGTGTGTGAAGAAGGTAGTAAAAATTTCAAATGTGTCTCCTTAATTAATGAAAAATAAAATAAAATAATGCCAAACAATAAGTTGATATGATTCTTCACGTGATCTTGGGGAGTGGCTTTCTTACATATTTCAAGTTAATTCATTTTGCCTTCATTTTCCCTAATGAGTATCACTAGAGAATTTCAATGGACTTTCTTGGACCTTGGGGTCCAAGTGGCAACAAAGTGGGAGGAAGTTGGAGATCCTAGATTATTGTTTCATTAGTTGTGTGGTTTTTTGTTTGGCGAGTATTCTTCCTTTTACTTGTGTCTAATTATGCTTCATTATTTTATTTTGAGTATGAACTTTCAATTTGCATATTGTCCAATAATTTATTCTTATGTAATTTTCAATTTACTATTAGGTGTAATTAATCTATCCAAAAATACACTTATTAACAAATAATAAGATAGAAAAAATAACAATTACAATAATATATCATTTGAAATTAAAAAGTTGAAATATACTATTCATTAGGTTTTACAACACAAAAAATTAGTGATAAATGTCAAGTTGAATTTTTATTTAATATAATTTACTTTTGTCAAGTTGAATTTTCAAGGAGCTTCAAAGTGTAATCTCAATTTGACTAGATGTAGTGTTGTGATTAGGTCCCTAAAGATTTTTTTTAAAGACATATCCTTCTTTCATGGAGTGGAGAGTAACAATGAAGTGGAAATTTTATTTTTGTTTGAAGTCCATAAATTGGTGAAGTCTTTATACAATATAAATTTCTACATGTTTATCATAATTTAGAGGTGTGTCAAAAACATGTTGAGAGTTTAAAAGATCCATAATATTTTGGAAGAAACTCTTGAAGTTGGCAAGGTTTTTGAAGAGATCTTGTTACTTGTTATTATAAAGAATGAAAACAAGTAGCAGATTAGTTAGCAAATGAAGGTATCTACAACTTTTGCATGTGAAATTAGCAAGGATTCAAGTGACTAGGATATTGAAATATTTTGAAGTTTCATTCTCCCATAGTTGAGTTTGATTCTATCTTGGGCATTATAGTTTTTATCCAAATAATGTTTTTAGAGGAGACTCCTTTACTACTTTATTTTCCTTTAGCTTTTGTTTGTCACCCCTAGCTTTTTGAAGTAGATTATACTATGAAAAATATCACTACACATGTCAAAGCATCACATAACCATATCTAGGGCTTATGAGAAAGATTTAAAAGTCTAATTGATTATTGTATGAGAATTTTTATTTATTCATTGACAAATTAGCATATTGGAGCATAAAGTTTCTATTTTTTAGGTTTGCTTTATTATTTATAACATTTGATGGAATTATGGAGTAGGGGATATTAGTGAGGAATTAGCTCTACAATGGAGTTGTCTCAAATGGGAAGTTAAGACACACTTTTTGTGTTTAGGATGCAAAGAATATGGATTTGGTCTAGGATATTTTAGGGAAGGTCTCAACAACACTATGGTTCTAAGAATTAGAGCTTCTATTATGGGGAATTTTGTGAAAAATCCAATTTATTGTGTGCATGATGTGTAAAGAAGCTAAAGGTAATTCACGGAGACAACTTCCTACACTAATCTTGAGAGGAGAAAAATGAAAAACTTTACAAATCTTTAACAATTACAAAAACTTAAACAGAAATAAACAAAAATATCATGCATACCACAACACAATGATGTACTTGGGGAAAACCCTTTCAAGAGAAAAACCCCACACTCCAAAAGCTAATCAATATATTATTCATAAATCAAAAGATTGCAATATACTTGTAGTGCAAGCTTCTCACAAGAGTATTACCACCAGAGATCAAGAGACAACCGACTACTAGATTAAGTGCACAAAGGATTGAGTCCACGAAACATGGAAGTTTTTGCCTTAGGCAAAAAAATGAATTTGGCTTGCAAAAAATGGGATCCCGCTTTTTAATAAACGGGATCCCATTTTTAAAAAGCAGGATCCCGTTTTTAGAAAACGGGATCCCATTTAGCTTCGAGATCCCGAGCCTAAGTTTAAAAAATGGGATCATTTTTTCGGAAATTTCCATTTTTGGAAAATTTTAAAAACGGGATCTCGTTTTGAAAATTTTTCAAAAACAAATCTCAAAATGGAAGAAGTTTTAAAATGGGATCCCGTTTTGAAAAATTTCCAAAATGGAAACTTCAATTTTTTGAAAAATTTCATTTTAGGAAAGTTTTCAAAACGGGATCCTGTTTCATAGAACCATAAAAAATGGCTTTTTTATGAAACAGGATCCCGTTTTGAAACGGGATCCCATTTTTTTATGAAACGGGATCCCGTTTTTTAAATTATGAATTTTTGAGCGGGTTTTTTGGCTTGTTTTTTGGTTCGGGAAATGGCTTGGGGACCCGAACCTAAGCTTTGGACCTAGTTTGACCTGCAACTTGAAGGTCATGTTAATGTCACAGGAAAATAATGACTTTCGACATATGTTTGAAGACTTATTTTTGTCGCCGGAATTTTTCACGAAATTCTAAAACCCATTATGGATGAGGCGATTACAGATTCCAAATATGTAATTTTTAATAATTTGATTATTTTTCTATTTTCAATTAATTTCTAATGAAACTAGTCCATAAACTTGAATTATCGGAGTTTTAGTATTTTAATAACTTTTTGATCAACATAACATTTTGGCTTGAACATATTGCACAAGAGAAAATTTCAGACAATTCTTTTTCAGTTTAAAAATAAAAATCAAACAATGATAAGTTTAGGTCATCTTATGCGTGTCGTACACGACGATTTTTCAAATGACAAATATTCCTAATAAATATTTAATAAAAAAAAAAATATTCAATAAAAAATTATAAAAAAATATTAAAAGCAAGCTTTAGTGAGTCACAAATCTTTTCCCAAAAGGATTTAGAAAAATATGATAATTTAGGTCAAAATATGGATGTCGTACACGTGCATGGTATGGTATAAAAAAGTGACTTTTAAGCAGTGGTTTTTAGAAACGCCTATTGAAACTCAATTTTTACAATTTGGGTATTGAAATAAATTACATATTTGGAAACTAGAATCTGAGTACTACATTTTATGATTAGTGACTTTTTTGAAGATTCCATCTCTAAAGTGCTTGCTTCAATTTAAGGTCAAATGTGTCAAATTCTGAAAATCAGGAAAACACTTCCACTTTTTGGCCAAAAGTGGACTCAGCTTCTTGCACACACCCACTATCGGACCTCTCCAGAACACACCCTCATCTACATACATCGGCTGCTTACTTAACAAGCTTTTGGAGCTACAAATTAGAGTTTACAAAGTTGTTTTCATTTGACATGTTAATGAAATAACCTTGACATTTCAGCGAAAAACCTCAGCGTGTCGATGAAAAAAACCTTGGCGTGTCGGTGAGATAAAACCTTGACATGTCATTGGGGAAAACTTTGAAAAAAAAATTAGGCGATGCCTTGAACCCCGTCTTGCTATGAGTGTATAGATTTCCATGATCAATTGCCACATACCAACATACATCCTATCAACAATAAATTGTATATAATTGCAGGTTAGACACATTTTCCCAACATCATGCACTAATAAAAAATGGATATCAATTGTATTCTCTTATCTAAGGAGGATTTTCTCATAAGGGAGATTTTTGAGGAGAGATTGAGAGGAGAAAAATGTAGGTTACTACTAGTGTGTGAAGGAGGTGGTGAAAAACTCAAAAGCGCCTCCTTAACTATTGTCAAACAATAAGTTGGTAGGATTCTTCATGTGATCTTGAGGAGTGGTTGTTTACATGTTTCTAGTTAGTTCACCACACCTTTGATTTCCTTAATGGGTGTCCCTATACCATCTCAATGGATTTTTGTAGATCTTGGGGTCTAAGTGGTAACAAAGCAAGAGAAAGTTGGAGATCCTAGGTTTTTGTGTCATTGGTTGGGTGGTGTTTTGTTTGGAAAGTGTTCTTCTTTTTTCTTTGTTGTGTCCAACTATGTTTTGTTGTTTTATTTTGAGAATGTAATTTTTAATGTACATAGTTACTTATTTTCTCATAATCATATGGGATTTTCAATTTACTCTTTTGTTTATTATTTATATATCAAAAAGTATGCACTATTAATGACTTAAAGGATAGAAAAATATTAATTACAATAATATATTATTTGAAATTATAAATGTTGAAATATAACATTCAATAATAGATGCAAAGTTTTCACAACCATAAAAATGAGTGACAAACCTCTAAATAAAAATGTATAAATTTAGTTTAACAACATTTTGGATAACACTTTGTGATATATTATTAAGATAAGTGAAGATTCTTTCTTCTCTCCTAATAATGGATGAGTGACAAACTTTTGAATTAAAAAATATCAATTTAGTTTAACAACAATTTGGATTTCACTTTGTGATATATTATTAAGAAGAGAGAAGATTTTTTTTTCTCACCTAATAATGAATTCAAAGAGTATAATATTTTTTCCTCAACCTAATAATAAATCATAGAATATGACTTGGAGCAAACTAAACTCAAACTTTTTCTCAAAAATCAACTTCACTCATAAACATTCAACTTATTGTAACTTGATGTCTAATGGGTGTGGTCAAGTAGCTCGGTCACTTAGTTCTCATGATGGAGACCACGGTTCAAATCCCCCAACGATACCTTAGTGCTAAATAATGTGTTAAACAATTATCTCAAATGCTTGTTTCATAGGGGATTCACAACCAAAAAGTGTTGGTAGGATGTGGAAATAAGGCAGGGGAGAGCTTGAAGGAGGTGACGAGCTAGAAGGATGTGGCAAGATCTTAACCAAATGGTGTTGATTGTGCAACAATGTTGTTTGTGGAAGCAATAACTCTATTGATTTCATATACAAGAGTTTTAGCCCTTTCAAGAAACCCATTTTTGTCTAGTTCATAACTTCTATCAAAAGTGTTTACCAATAATCTAAAAACAAAAAACTTATCATAACTTGAAACTTTATCAAGATTCACTGCAATAAAAATTAAATCATAATACATGTGAATTGTTATAAAATAACTTTACCAAAGTTGAATGATCACAAAGTATCCATAAGAGATCAAATGTTTTGTAGTGTAATGTTGGCAACACTTTAAAGAGATGACACTCAAATGCACTCCCAATACCAAGAAATTGTTTTATGTTATCCTCTCAAAAAGGGAGAAAAAGGGTGTGGGACTGATAAAAAAATCCCTAGCTCAAGTTGCCAGCTAAACAAGGACAAACACAGCATGGAAGCAACCAAATTTTACAGCTACCCACAAATATATTTATCAATATTGACAAGGAGGCAATACATTTGGTGTAACAGTCTATGGAACGTTACTTCTGTTGTAAACACAAACATGTGCCGAGTTGGAATCCATCTGTCAGCATATTCGATATCTTTTCAACCAAGAAAAAAAACAGTGGCAACAAGAAATGTATTGTACATGGGTATAGACCCATGTGCCCCGAGCGGTGGGTCCTATGGTGCTGGCAGACAGCCTGTTGGAAGACAATAATTGCAAGATTTCCCACCAAGGAAGGACATATTACAGATAGAAAAGCACATGCAGGTGGACATAGCCAACAATTATGACCGTTGGCATTGGTACCTTCTCTCTATATATTCACCCCTGCATTCACAACCCACGCAAACATCAGACCAGTCTATCTGAACTAAGAGATCCGTCCCCACCATACCCATCTATATAAAATCTAGTCTATCTGAACTCAGAGATCCATTCCCACCATACCCATCTAAGTAAAATCTAGTCTGAGAAGTCTACAATGGCAGCTGCAGCAACAAGACTTATGATGGTGATGGCAATAATGATATTTCTGATAGCAGGAGGAGTTTATGGAGCAGAAGCAGAGAGCCCATCCCCTGTTCCCCATACAGGAGGAGCTGCATCATCTTCATTGCCTTCTCTTGCAGCTCTTTTCATTGCTTCTCTCATTGCCTCCCTTTTCTGATTACAGTGCACCAGTTATTTTCAATGTCTCACTTGTAAATTCATGCCTTCTTACTAGAGATTTTAATTGAATTGGTCATCACATGTTGCAGACCAATCTGTGTTTTTTGTCCCACATTGTTTGGATTGTTTATCCATGCAGGCAATAAGTGGATGTAGAATTCACACATCCTTTTATCTGTGATGTAGATTTACAGATCTTGGGTATGATCTTGGGTATGGAATTGAATGCTTCTTTGTTATTATACCATGTTTTTCTAATCTTTGTTGCTTGTGGAATTGGCCTTGAATTGATTTTGTGAGGGCTGCTCTTGAATTGCAGTGCTTGTATATTATGAGATATGAAGAGATCTCTGGATGGACTTCATGCTCATTGCAGATTGATCTTACTAATTATTTTTCTCAACTCAAAAATCATTTAAAATCATACTAAGCTCTATGTTATGAGCACCTAAGGTAACTGCCACTTAAAGAAAGCAAAAAAAACCAGAAACTGCAATCATTGCTTGAGTGTGATCAGAATTTTTACATGGTGTATTTAAAAGTAGGTTAGATGATAGAAAAATCTATTTATTCTAAGAGAGATAATGGTACACTTATGTCTTTGAATAATACATAAGGTTACTGATAAAACAATTTTCTGAAACTGCAGTATTTTATATATTTAAAATTTAGAAAATCAATAAATAATATTTTATTTCCAAAGTGTTTTATATCAAGTAAAGGTTTACAATTTGAGAAGGTTTAATGGTGCATCTGTGTATTTGATATTAAATGTTATATTTTGATAAATAGGAAAATATTTTTTTAAAATAAAATATTTGTACGAGGAGTTTTTAATGTATATTTAAACTTGAAAAGTTTTTTTCATTTAAGTGTAGTTGAGTAGTTTGTTTGGGAGTGGAGAGCGTATAACTAGGTTAGTATGATGTTTCTCTATGTACATCAAACATCAACATCAACTTAGTGTGTTGAGATGCCTTTGAGCTCTTGAAAAACATCTTCATAGTAGCAAAGTAAATCATTGAGCATTTACTATTGTGTTTTACATAGGGCTAAGTACATGACAACATAATGTGTAGGAGTTAATGGTGAACTCCCAACACTCCAAGAACAACTGTTAGACCAAAATATCTTCCACAAAAGAGAAAATGACAATAATAGCTTGTTATGATTAAGGATGTAAGATTGCAAGATTGAATATGTAAATGTACATATGATGCCTTGCTTATAAAGGTAAGGTTGTAAGATAGGATTATATAAGATCTTGACATGTTTCTTAATCATATACAATGAGACAACTACCTCAACATTATTAAATAACTTAAAACACAAGTATTAAATGCCATGATAAGATAAGATAAGATCACATGACACCTAAGACTTCTAGAAAGATTCCTAGGACCTAAGTGGACTTACCACGTAAATAGGACTTATTGATTAACTAGTTAAGTAAATTACCTATTTACACCAACACCCCACTTAAGTGCAACTTAGGGAGAAGATTATTATACAAATGAAGCAAAGATGGAAGGATGGGTCCCGGCTACAAGGTCATGTTAGGTACCCATGTGCAGATGTAATCTCTCACAAACAAAGAAAAGGAGAAAACCCAATGGAAAAAAATCCTATCAAAGAGAGAAAATATGCAATCAAATTCCCCTCAATAGGAAGGAAAGAAGAGAGATTATGTCACCTCCCATAATTAGATAACTTGTTGTAAAGAAACATTGGAACCTTAATCCAAGCAATAAAGGACAATATGAGTTTGAAGTTAAAAACACTAAAAACTCTCAATTGTTGGAGAAACTCTGGAATCATGATAAAGCAATAAAAACAAAGATTAACTATCTCAAAGCCAAGGAAATTTGGAAAACTCTCAATATGGAGCAACCCTGGAATCTGATTGAAGCAATAGGAGATAGAACTATGTTCTAGAACTGAAATGAATTGCAAGGATCAAACCATCACCTTCCCAAATAACAGTATGTCCAAGTGATCAACTAGAATATGAATACACACAAATATGAATAAAAAGATACAGGGGCTAAATCTAGAAAAAGTATATGGATGGCTTGATAGAGCTCCTCAATACCTTTCCAATGCCACAAGAATCACAAAAATAGGAGATCATGGCAAAATGTTATGAGCTCGAGAGCCAAAAACCTAAACTTGACTTCAAATAGAGAATACAAGTATCAAATAGTAGAATATGGAAAAAACAACATGTTCACCACTACAAATTACACAAATCCAACTTTTCGACGATATTTTGTTTATAAAATTTTGACACCGTGACGAAAGTTATAGCATTTTGAAAAAAGTTGCCCCATTCGGGCATTAGGGGGGCAAAAATGGGCCCCAAGACATTAATCCCTTGGGCGCCCATATGACCGACCATTGGCATAAGGTTTAAAAAATAATAATAGATCGCCACCAACATTGTTGTCGCCACTGGGTGGAGCGGTTTGGGGGCATTGGGCCACTGGTCACCCTACTTAGGGCTCTTAGACCCCCCTCCCCCCCACAGGTGACCACGAGCTCTATTGAACTACAACCAAGCAGCTAAATAACCCACAAAGTAAGCAAACAAACCAATGACGATAATTTCATATAAAATTTAAAACAAAAAAAAAATATTAATAAAAAAAGTTAAAAATTGTACCATCGTAGACCAAGTATGTTGGATGTATTGATGATGATGCAAATGAGTACCTTTCTATTCTAGCAATACATGTAATTATGACTTACACAGGGACTTAGAAATATTAAATTATCATTAAAATGCTAGAAATATACAATTCAAGTGCTAAAATTTTGTATTTGAGATGTTCCATATTAGAGAGCTAAAATGAGGACACAATACAATGTGAAATTGCAAGGGTGTATGGTTTTTGACACTACATAGACCATACAATTTTTTTGCAATAAGGAAGTTTTTTTTTTTGAGTTTATTCAACGACAACAATAAGGAAGTTATAGAAAGAACTATTTTATTTCAAATTATTCATGAACCTATGATAATATTATTCCAAGCCCATGAAACTTCTTACTTCAATTAAATTTTGAGGTGTTGGCCAATTCATGATGGCTTGAATTTCATTTTTGAAAAATTGCATGGACTAAATAATGCACTTCATTTTGAAGAATGTGTATTTTGAAAACTTTCCAAATAATTTATGTTTTATTAATCTCTACAAAACCAACTTGATATGTTGTTGATGTTAAATATAATATATAAAATAAATTAAAATACCATCAAGGAAGATCAAAAAAATGTTCTAAATAATCATGAAATATGTTATTCAATAAATTCATAAATTTCATGGATGCATTGGTCAACCCAAAAGAAAGAATTATAAACTCCTAATGACTACATATGGTCCTAAATGTTATTTTATGAATGTCTTCCTCATTTATTCTCATTTGGTGATAACTTAATCTTAAATCATTTTTTTAAAATATGTTAGCCCCTCTCATTTGATAAACAAGTCATTAAATTGAGGCAACACATATCTATTTTTTATCATTGCTTTATTCAGTATAGAAAGATAAGTTTCATGTCATTTTTCATAAAAAGAGCCAAAGCTCCCTAAGGAAATACACTTGGCATTGTCAATCCTTTCTCTAAAATTCATTGAGATACATGTTTAATTCATCCAAGTACAAAGTGTTCATTTAATATGGAACTATTGGTGCAAGAATCAATCCAAGCACAATCTCTATTGAGAAATCAAACTCCTAATTAGGGGGAAACTCAAGAAGTACATTAGGAAAGATATCCTGTAATAAATAATTAATTTCATCCATAGTTTATCATTCCCTTCTATGAAATAAAAATGAAATGAATAGTGAATAAGGTGTGCACTCTTTTTCTTGCTACTCTTTTGAGCTATAAAATAAAAAGATTTTTTAGTTCTCTTGTCCCTTCCAATCCTTGTTAGACTACTTTATTATTAGCTTTGGTTAAATAATATACTCTCCTTTATTTGTACTCAATCTTAGCTTTGTGCTTGTGCAATCAATCCATGCCTAAAATTAGGTCATAAGACTCAAGGGGGATATATATATATATATATATATCTAAGTTTCTAATGCATCCACCAAAAGTGTTAGTTTTAGAATAACATATTTAATAGGTTATATTTAACCCATAACAAGCTCAAACACTACTCCTAGTTGGTAAGTCTTGAGATTTTAAGTTGTATTGTTTTAACTATATTAGGTGATATATAACAATCAAAAGCACTCAATCCTACCAAGATTAAAATAGGAACACCATTAACTGTACTTGGAAACTCAAGGGGTGACATTTACTAATCCTTTGACAATTTATTAATTATCACATAGATTTAATGATTTATACCTTGATTTATTTGAGGTTCTAAAAGTTGTTGAGAGAAATGGTTCTTATTACCACAATTGTAGCATCTCTCAATAGGCCTTCTTTGTTAGATGAGGATAGGATTATCCCTAGTATTTAGTTTTTTTGTAGGATTTGTAGTCCTTTGATAAGATGTATTCTTTTTACTTTTCTTTCCCCCTTGTTGGCCCTTATTACTACCTATTGATTTAACTAAGGGAGACTTTCCTCTAGAAGTACCAGTCTTTTACCTACTATTCTTATTCCTATAATCTTGTGTTTCCTTGAATCATGCATTATATTGTTCCTTCACTCTATAGGATAATTCAATCAATTTTTCCAAAGTGGTAATTTAGGCCTAACTTGAATTTTGTGACATTTGACTCTTCATATCTCGTGTAGTCAACCTATCTTAAAATATTCATGAATTTTTATTCATATTGGGCTATAGTAGATGAAACCCCACTGAAAAAGTTGAAACTTAGCTCTTAAACACCGCAAAAATATATTTTTCCCTAAATTGAGATTCAAACTCATTTTGTGTAAGGGTTCCTTGATCATAATTTTTAAGATCATTAAGGTATTCCCACTAGATATTTTCTTCTTTGTCAAGATGAAAAATTCAAGCCCAACCTTCTCATTTTTTGAGAAATATTGTAACCAAAACTACTTTAAATTAGTCAACCAAGCTTCTATTGTACTGCTAATTCTAGCCCTTTAAACCTTGGATGTGGTTATTTCTTTATATCCTTAAAAGGATTCAAGTCATATTTCCTTTGATTTTTCTCATTATCTTCTTTATTTTCTTTCTTAGGTAGGGGTTGGCTAAAATTTTGCTCTCTTAACTCAAAAATCCTTGTGTCATGCATATCTATTTGATCTTTGATAGCATCCACAACATTAACAATCCCTTGGAGGATCTCATCCTATGAAGGTGGTGATGAAGGTGATGTGGGAGGGGTAGGTGGAGAATATCTTCTCTTATATTGTCTTCCTCATCTTTGGGGAATTAATTCCAAAATATTTCCTCCTAGTTATGTTTGCACCATAACTTCTCTATAAGTGGGAGCATTGTACTTCACTCCTAATATTTTTTTTCCCTAAACACGCAAAATTTCCAAGGAAACCATGCTCTAGCACTAATGTCATGTGCACCTAAAATAGGGCCTAGTTATTTTAAAACTAGAGAGTAAGGTACACATGGTAAAGAAAGTGTTGCTTTAAGGTATAAGCACAACCTTAACCTATCAAACATTTAATAATTGCACTTAATACAATTGTGTCACTTTCTAATTAAGTGAACATGTTGACCTAATTTCTAGGTGATTAAGATGGGATTAAGTTCCCTAACCCTTAATTATACTCTTATTTGTAATAAGCATGTAGAACAATCAAGTCTCACAATGTTCAATGACTAATATTTTAAGAGTGAATCCTTAATTTAATCTAACATACCCTTAACCCCAACATATATGTTTAACTTCAATTGTTTAATTATCAAATTAAATTAATCTAATATAGAATTTAAGAGTGTATGTTGTCGTTTATGTGTTTGTTAATCAAGGTAGTTTGTTATAAGTTTATCTAGGTTGTATCTATTTGAGATATTTCATTTAATGTACTTAATTGATATTTGACCATATTTCTTATATTCAAATCAAAATAATGAATTATTATTATTCAAATTAATCCTTTAATTTAAAAAACATCCTTAGAAGCGAATTAAAATATGCTTCATGTCAACTATATAAATATCTCATCATTTGTTTTGTTCCTAATAAAATAATATTTATTTTTGAAGGAATTCGTACTTTTGACCCCAATGTCCATTTCCGCTCCTGGTCCTGTATGTCCCTTCCATTCTCTGTCTCTCTCATATATATATATATATATATATATATATATATGTATATATGTATACATATATATATATATATACATATCTGTCTCCATATATATATATGTATATGCTATATATATATATATATGTATATATATATATATATGTATATATATATATATATATATATATATAATAATATATATATGTATATGTATGTATATATTTGTGTGTGTGTGTGTATATTTGTTCAACATCCAATTATAAAATTCATCAACATTAAAATAGATAACTAAACTAACTAATCGTTTTCATTAGAGAATCCCTACCATAGGTCCTTGCCATAGCCCAAACCCCTCTCCTGAGAACAAGGTTAGGTACAAGTAATCACAGGCATTCCCATGTAAATCATCATAACATACAATTTAGACACAATATCATTAAATACCTTTACACATACTTAGACTCAACAATAATCACAATGAAGGCATCATCAAAATGCAAAATTAACCCATCTTCTCCCAACCACTTGTACCTTACTAGGTGCCCCTTCTTTGATGTAAAATGCTTATGCTTATTGTACAATTTTCCTATAAAATGAAAATAAGTATAGATTATATTTGTGTAACCTAAATAAAGCTAATAATATAATCAAATTGAATGACCAAACGTGTTCTTCAAATCAAGCAATTAGATCCTACACAAGACATGTTGCCAACAATAAGCAAATGATATCACAATCATTATTATTAAATCAATAACATAATTAAGATTAAATAGAATCTAATGAGGGAGACCCATGACACAAAATTTGGTGAAGATGAGAACAAAAACTAAGGGTTCCCCCATGAACGTCTAGTGTCATTTAATGCTTGAGGGCCACCAAATATATGGAAAACGAGAATAAGGAAAAACTCAAACAAGTGGAAAAGAGTTCATTTAAATATCCTTGAAACTGTTGTGAATAGGATGCCATTTAATTGCAATCCTAAATATTATTTTATGTATCTCCTAAGTCCTTGGAAAGTGTTCCCCAACACTAGGATTAGAAAGAGATTAAATTGAATAAGAGAATGAACATGTAAAATGGCATTTGCAGAATTAATTCTAAGTGATAGGAACATGTGGGGGCCAAGAAGAGCTCCTACAAAATAGGAGCACATGGGGCACCCATGTGGAAGGTGGACTCACCTGGAGTTAAGTTAACTATTTGGAGAAAGATAACACTTCAGTAATGCATGTAAAGATCCTAAAAGTTATGGATTAATGTTTGCATGCATGAAGTTGATTCGATTCGGTTTAGTTATGGTTGATTATCTTTAGTTGCATGTAGTTAGTTTCAATTGAATGCTAGTTGACTTCAATTGACTTGGAGATACATGACTAATGACTGAGTTGCATAATGATTAACATGTGACACATTTAATTAAGTGGGGATGATCAATCATGCATGATATTTTCATGAATGGTGGAGAGATATGTTTTAGATTAGCGAGAGATTGACTTGGACCCACGCCCGGGTGCCCAAGTTGGCATATCTTGGGTTTGCACTTTTTGCATGATAAAGATATTTTATAAGGCTAAGTTAAGTGGGCCCATTCTTGGGTGCCAACTTTGAGGAGAAGCTTACAATATATCTTTGTAATCAATGTTGAGTTAGGACTTTAGTTTTGGATGCCCAAATTGATGGACTTGGTTTGACAATGTTTTTCACATAAGAACTCTACTTGCAAAGAATAGGCATAGGTTTTGTGAGATAAGCTTTATGCTTTGTAATTGTAAACTCTTTGGAGTTTACAAGGCTCATTATTGTCTATAAATTGCAACAAGTTGAAGAGAGTTATATTAGAGTTTATTGCAGGTTGTGAAGAAGAATTGTTGAAGGAAAAAGAAGCATCTCAAGCAAGGATTGATAAAGAATTATTCTAATCTTGTTCTAAGGTTAAATAATACAAGCACTATTGATTTTGGTGGTGGAGTTTTTTCCTGAAAGGGTTTCTCCGCGGTATATGTTGTGTCACTTCTATCTTTTGGTCTTATTCTTCTACAATCTTCTGTCTATTTCTACAAATGGTAAAATGAATCTAAACAGATAATCATCCACAAAGAAATTGTAACAAAGAACACTTAATTATATCTACAGTATAATAGTTTTACAAAGTTTTAAGCTACATAATTACCTCCATTTTCAACAAAAACATGAGAAATAAACACAATAGGGAAAAAGGAGGGTCAAGAAACATGAGTGAAGACAACAAAAATAAATTTTAGGTGGTTGGAATAAGGAGGGAAAGAATAAACATAAGGCTTACACAAGGGTCAAAAACACATGAAAATGGGACACACAAGCATACAATGATATATAAAGGCTCAACAAGACTAGGCTAGGTGTGAACAAGGCTAAAACAAGGATACATACATGACTAAACAAAGTGTGAATAAGGGTTGCAACTAGGATAAAAGTAAATAGTTGTGGGAACATATAAAATGAGAGAAAAACATAGTGAAAGAAGTTGTCTAGTATATACATTTTTATCATTCCCTTTACATGATTTTTATTTTTGTCTCCTCCATGGCCTTTCCAATCTCTTCTTCCTTGTATCTTAGGTTCATACTATTTTTAGGGTGCATACTATTTTTAGGTACATATGATATTGGTGCATATTGTGGCTATGTAAAATACTACCACATTCTTGCATTCATGAATTTCTTTCCCATAGTTTCATACAAATTTTGTACCACCCAATATGAATTAGTTTCATGGGTGTGAATTTCAAATATTCACACCAATAGTTGATAGTGTTACTTTTCATTTTATAGAGTAAAGCAAAGAATGATTTAAGTCATAATTATCTTGACATATTGCATAGTTTGGAATGCATGGAGGAATTTGAGTAGTACTAAGCCCCTCTAAATGACACTTTTGACACTATGCAT
The DNA here is from genome assembly GCA_007258455.2 of Sequoia sempervirens. NCBI lineage: Eukaryota > Viridiplantae > Streptophyta > Pinopsida > Cupressales > Cupressaceae > Sequoia > Sequoia sempervirens. The sequence continues at coordinate 37,120 of VDFB02055598.1, forward strand.
TGTGTTTAGTATCTTTCACACTTTCCAATTATTCCATACATGTGGACATGAGATTCATTTTTATTCTAGCTATCTAGTTACCCCGTATTCTTGTGACCTTCCCCAAAAGCTTTAAGGCATTTAATACAACCTTTAGCTCCTCCTTCTATGTCATAAAAATCATTTGAGTCAATCAATTTTATACATGTGCATTCAAACATCTAATAAGCCACTCTCACTAAAAAATGGCATCAATAATTTGTGTATTATTGACTATAAATCCCTTGAACCATAGATCATATCTTCAAATTGATTCTCCTAGCTAATATTTCCTCTTTTAGCATAGCTATATTGGTATGTTTGAGCTCTAGATATTCAAACTCCTATAGAAAAAAAATTCTTGACTTCATCTAGATCAATATTTATGACATTAGGTTCATACTTGATTTACCAATTTTCATGCTTCTCCCTAAGGTGGTTGCAAATAGGTTGATCTTGTGCACAACATCGATTGTATTCTTTGTTTACTAGTATATCTCATAAGCCTTCCAATGACAATGAGAATCTTCCTCACTTATGAATTTCTTTATTGGATTTTATATCAACTCCACAATTACTGTATGATGTTATATCTTTATCTAGGTACTTGGTGATTTAACAAAATAATTTTCTAATAAAATTATATGATATAAATTATTGAACAATGTGATTATTCAAAACAAATTCTATCAACTCAACAAAATCACCTACTACATGTATCACCTATGTTTATTGTCTTAACATGCTCTCTACAAATGAAATAACATATTTATTATCACTAAAGCATGTAAATGATAACAAATCCATGTTGGATTGTGGTATTGAGGCTATGGCCAACTCAACCCCCTCTTAGGTGCACATAACTTGGGAGCTCCAATGATCAAAATGCAAGTGGTAAGCCTTAATTAACTCTTACATGCTCTCTTCATGGTTACCTTTGATTATCCATAAATTCTACCTATGGAACCTATGTGTGATCTCTTTTATCAACACTTCCTTCTCAGTACAACTTTGTTTTTCCTTGTGCCTTCTTGGATCACCCCTCCTCCAAGGTGATGAGTGTACCTTATTTTATTGTATTACTCCTTTTTTGTGCTCCAATTAACTTGCACTTGAACTACTACCTTCTATACTTGCACTTTATTGTACTTGATTTATGAGCCAATCATCCTATCCATCATGCATTCATGATCATGGGAGGCAACTAATCCATAGCAATGGATTTGACATGCTTCTAGATAAGAAGAATCTTCACCCACAAAGCTCCTTAATGCAAAAAAAAGTCTCCTATTTATTGTGAGAAATTTTTATATGGCTTTTTCAAATGACTTGTACATGTCAAAATAATAAATTACAATGTATAGATATTTGTAGTTCCCCTTATAAATGCATCCACCACATAGGTCAAAATTATATTCAATCATTATAGGTGTGTGGTCTTCTTAAGTGTTCACTCTACTTAACCTCGGTGTTCTATTTTTCTTTTCTTAAAATCACATTTCAACCCAATCAAAGATTTGTTGTAGTAACTTAACCTAGAACTCTTCTTACAAAGGATCAAAAAGGTCCTTCTTGTGTCATTAATTTTATTACTTGTAGGGATTTATGCATGCACTTTGTCAATTTTATGTCCACTAGAAATGGATATCTATGAACATGATTTTCCAAATCATACTTAATGAGTAGCCCATAGAGTTTAAGAGGGTCCTAGAAGTGAAACCAAAATGTTAACCATTTCCTACCCGTGTGCAATGACCTATTCCTAAACATTTAAATCTCAAATATATAGAGTCTCTCCTTATCTCGCCTAAAGCATACTAATCCCTTCACCCTCTTCTTTTCTCCATGCATAGTACATATGGCAGATCCTAGTCATATAATCATATTGAGAAATCATGCACATTCTACAAGAATATCAATAAATTATAATTTATAATATATTACTCAATAAATAGTCATTACTTCTTGCATGCCTATGTATTTGTGTATATCTCTTAATATATAGTGTTAAGGGTATATATATTTTTATGTCCCCTAGCACTACCTAAAGTATGTATAGAACCATGCATAATACAATTATAGCATGGACTTGCTTATAGTGAATTGCGCATTGCATGCATCCTAAAATGTGTTAGGTACCTAGTCATCTAATGCTTCTAACTTAATCTTTCCTCGGTGAACTGGTATTTTAACATTTGGAATTTGAAAATGGTCTTATATTAAAATGACATGCTAGAATGTGATGTAGACCAAAAGGTATGAATGAGAGCATAAAGTCATATAACTAGCCTAAGGACTTTATGATAATTGACCATTTTGCTCTTATAACAAGTTACACTACCTCCACTAATTAACTTTTATAGGATTCAACAAGATTTCTATGGTACTAGTGATCCAATCCAAAATGGTTACATGAAGTACAACACATTAAATTTTGTAGTAATCTACTATGTCACAATATGAAAATACAAGAAAATACATTACAAAATATAAAAACAAGTTAAAAGCATCTAACAATGTTTTTTATCCCCTATCAACAAACATAGTACATATGCGTACAAAGAACCAAAAGACCAATTATGAGAATTCTTATTGTAAGAAACTATAAATGAGAATCCTAACTCACGACTTGTTTACAAAGCAATTAACAACTTTATTGACTCGATGATTAACAATCAACAATTCATCTTAATTGACATATGCTCTTATGTTGGCAAAGCTAGCACAAGTGACTTAAGTTGCACTTGAATTACCTTTACTAGACTTCAAAACAATTATATATTACTATTAATTTTTTATTTAATTATTGTAAATAATTTTGTTAAATTATATTTTTTATTAAAAAGATAAATTTGTTGTACCGATCACAGCACAATGAGACCATCCCTATTTCTGAAAAACAGAGAATGCAACATTTCAAACAACTTACTATTACACAATGGTTGGTGGTGAATTTTCCGTTGGTGAATTGCTGGCAGTGAATTTGCTGTATACCTTACACAATATTCAAATATGTAAAAATAAATAATATCTAAAATTAGAGAATGTTTCTAACCTTCAAGGTTTTATAGTTTGTAAATGTATATACAAACTGTTCAGATCTCTGTAATTGATCTACGGCCTCATGATAAAGTAGATTCATAGGTTATTATTCCCATCATAAAACAGCTGTGCACATTAAAATATACCCAAGTTTGTATTATTAGCTTTCACTTCAACAACATTATAAGCAGTGGGTAGCATCCTCGACTGTCTTTGTTGGAATTTCCACCAAAGCAACTTAATGCAGACATATACAGCGGTGGAGGTGGGGCCTTGCGCGGCAGCCACCACATCTCTCACAATGTGGGTAACATGCCAAACAACTTAGCTTTTCAATTCTATTCCATTCATTGTAAGCATACATCTGTGCATGGACAGCCATATCCTTCTGTGCTTAGACAACTATATATCTCTCCTCCTGTGCCTACACACCCATCTCTGTCCTCTCTCCTCCTGTGCCTACACACCCATCTCTGTCCTCTGTCTCTGCACATAGAGGATTCAGAGGACTTTTGACACCCAAATCACTTTGGAGTAGTTTTCAAAGTTTTGGGTATCCAAAACACAATTTGATACTTGATCATGGATGCTTACAGAAATCTGAGAGTGGAATTTATGATGGCAATGATAATGGGGATGCTTTTAGTGATGGGAGAATTGGGTGCTGCAGCAGATGCACAAAGTCCTTCCCCCAATCCACAAGCAGGAGGTGCTGTTGCAATTGCTGTCTCTTCACTTTCTTCCTTCTTGATTGCTTCTCTGGCTGCCATACTCTTCCTGCTGATTTTGATTTCACTTCATGCACTCTTGGTTTTGAGGATTTTTCTCCGTCTCAAATTTGGAGGGAATCTCCTAGCTAGAAGGATTAGAGCGATACTAGTCCTAATTATTACCAAAGTGAAGGAGGTCCAAAACCTAGGTGCCCACGACATATTAATTGAAAGGAAGAGAAGTGGAGTCACGCCCTACAAAATGTTTCATCACTACGGCTCAGTGGATTTTGCTCCCCCCTCTTCTTCCCTATCTCTACATCTTTGGTCAATCCCACGCCTCCTATTGTCGAAGGAATTCTCCATCTTTAGTTCAGAACTAGTAATGTTGAATGCACCCCCTACCATTGTCCAATGAACTGTTGAAACCATCCCACATCGAGAGGGCGATATGCATACGACCTGTTGTTGTGTCATTAGTCGCCTTGTCAAAATCCCCCATTGGAACTGCTGAAACCATTGCCTTTCCCATTACTCTCGACCCATCTACTTCTAGGAAGGCACCTCTCCATCAACATGTTTCTATGTTACCCCTACTGTTTCTTCCCCTGCTCCATTTGGCATCCCGCCTTTTTCCATGATCATGCTGCCCTTTATGTCCCCCCACGCTCACACGTCTGAAGTTTCCCCTACCGTCACATTTTTCAAGCTACCCCTTGGCACTCCCATTGCAACTCAAAGTTTCCATGTCCCTTAGACTCTTCAGGGTCATTTCGACGCTACCAAACAAGCCTGAAAGGCCAGGAAGCAAAAAATGTTGTCAAGAAGTGCCAAGAGGCCCACCACCAAGAGGATTGAAGCATGTTTTAATGAAGAGCGGAACACTATGCTTATTGCCACCATGAAGCCACTCTTTTCCAAGCCCAAAGGAAAAATACTGACAGAACATTACGACATTCATGTTGTGGGCCTGGACTTGAGAGAAACTTGCCCACATGATAAAATGGTCCTAGCCAAAGCCACGCAGAGGGTGGTATATGCTAACTATGAAAGGTTGGACAGGCAATTAAGGAAGCATGAGGTTGAGTTGGCAAATGTAAAAAGAATAGTGAGCAGATTGTAGAATGAAGTTCGAGCCAAGGAAGTTGAAGTAACTTGTATAAGGAAAATTCAAGGCTAGCAAGGAGATGTGTCCAGGTTGCTTGCAGATGCTTAGAATGAACAAGTTCAACTTCATGCTGAAATTGAAAACTCAAAGAGAGAGTTAACTGATGTTCAATCTTGAAATACTGATGATCTTCAAAGAATCTAGATAGAGGCAGAAGAGTCAAGACAAGAATTTGGAAGACTAAGCTCTAAGTTGGAAAATGCTCTTTGGGAGAAGGATCAACTAGAAGAAAACACCAGGGCAAGAGAGACCCGATATAACCAGGAGTTAATTCCTGCAAGAGGATCTGGACCCCTCCCTATAATGAAAATGTTAATAGCTATGCATTGGGAGCAGATAGCGACTGGTGTGTGTGTTTTGGGACCTGCCTTGCAATTTCGAAGGGATGTTCGGCAACTGAATGCAAAGATTAGTCTAATGGTTGATCACTTCATGCAAAAATGTTCACCCGAGTGGCTGATTCCCAAAGTTTCATCTCCAAATTGTGCATCACCACTGATCAAATCCTTGAAAGAGCATGAATTCCTGATTGGCGGGTCACCTTTGTCAAAGCCAATGAGATCATCAACTGTCACAAGGTTGCAGCAAAATGTAAGGATTACCATATGGTGTTGAATAAATGGGTCATTGAGATCAAGGACTTTGCCGTCCTAGTTGGTTTTGGGTTGCCTCCTCTTCTTTCAACGAATGAAGATGCACTGACAATGGAGCAGATCAATGATGTGATCCGACACAAGATTCAAACCACCACAAAAATTCTAAACTCAAGTGTTGCACCCACAGTGGATGATGTTGAGCTTGAGATCTACCCTCTATCTCAGCTCTATTATCACCTGGGTGCAATTTCTTCCATATGGGGGTCATTTATTTTAAGGAGATTTTTTATCTTGAGAAAGCATACAGTCAGATCCATACTCTTGTTATACCAACTAATGTGGATTGGGAGGCTCAGCGTGCCACTTTCATCAAACTCTAAGAGCAACCAGAGGCCTAGGTTCGTATCTTTGCAGAGTGAAGACCCTGTGAGTCACCAGAACTATGAAGTACTTTTTGCCTTAGTCATTTCCATTTTTTAGCTTGCATAAATGTCTTCAACTTTGGGTGCACCTGCGCTCAAATAGAATCATTAGAAAGATGTGCAATGCTCCACATGATGGTTGTGTAGCTTTCATCTTTTGTCTTCCTTTTGGGAGAGAGTTCGGGATACGTGTTGACTTGTCGGACATTTTCTTGGGAGCTATATTTATAAGCTCGAGAGTTTCTACCTTATTGACACGTCATCTCTTCGCCGCGAGCTATTTGCAACTCCTACGGAGTAATCTGATTGAGGAGTTTGTTGGAGCTAGTTGGCCTTTTCTTTTCTTTTCTCAATTTTTGGGATGGAAGTTTTGAGACGGTGCCTGGGAGTGATGTGATCGGTCAACTGGGCCTTTTGCCAAGCTATTGTTTTTAGGATTTGATTGTTTATGAGCCTTTATCTTTGCTAAAATATCTAAAGGACATTAATGCAATAGTTGAGAATTGATGTGCAAAGATCATTGCAACCTAACCAAAGATCTATAATCGAATCGTGTGCTATTAACTGTCAACATCTGGTGGCAATTACTTATGAGCTGAGGCAGCGTGTATCTTTTGTTCTGGCTATATAAGGAAGGTGATGACACAAAAGAAGAAGGATTTTTCTAAGATATATTTTCTTTGTTAAGAAAATTTTCTTTAGTTTTCTTAGGGTTTTAGAATTATTTTCATAAGCAAGTTGTAGAACTACTTTACTTTGGCATGTTATATCTATTAAGGTTTAAACCTCTGTTTCAAAGTTCATTTGATATTTAAAGCATGAACTGTTGAGGAGAAATTGTTGAGACTGTGCATGTATGACCTTTTTCAAGTTATCTTTCTTTATATTATCGTTCTGAATGAAACACTGTGTCTTGCACGCTATATCTAGGTAGTTTAAGTATCGAATTTCTATACTTTACGCTCATATGATAGAGTGGTGGCTTAAGAAAACTGGACTATGACATTGGACTTCTCTATTTTTCTGAAAGTTGCTATTTTATTGTGCTATGTTGTATTAGGAGGAAGAGTTCATGTGATTTCTGAAATATTGTTTTGTTACCCATAAGAAATCTTTATGTTTGATCGAACCTTAATGAACATTGCCTGCGGAAAGATTTGAAATTTTGCACTGTGCTTGAAGTTAGCCTTTGTTGTTCGTTCTCTTTCCAACAATGAAGGGTTGTGGCGTTCTATGTCTATTTATATCAATCACAGGAATGATTTGGGTTTGAAATGTTGTAAAAACTTCGGCGCATCGCCTTTTATGTTTTATGTTTGCATTTCCTTCTCCCCTTAACCCCAAAGAAGAGCCAACTTACTATAAAAACCCTAGAGGTATTCAGTGAGATGCAATTTGTCCCCCACTCGCTGAATTTCCCATAAGACTGTCAGAGAGGTGCAAGCTTTGATGATCAACAATGATGCAAGATATACAAATTTTAGATGTGCTATGGTGATTGTTAAGGGTGTTGAACTTGGCACGTTGTATAATATTGATGCATGCACTATTGGGTGTAATAGTTCTTTTATGAAAAGCAAGCATGTAACTACTTCATTGAAAAAGAGTTAGTTTCCTCTTCAACAAATGGTTGTGGCTTGTGGGTACATAAGGTTTCTCATTATTCTAAATTAAAACTACCTATAGAGAAGACTATTTTATGGCACTCGAGATTAGGGTGCATTAGAGAGAAGAGTCTAAAGACCTTAAAAATAAAATTCCTATTGAAGGGTCAATTAATTATAATCCTGATTTTGTTTTTTGTGAGCATTGCATTTATGGTAAACAAAATCATGTTCAATGTATTGTCCTGTAGATGTTCCCTCCATTGCAAATATTGCATACTATGTTTCATTTATTAATGATTATAGCAAAAGGACATGGGTATATTTTTAAAGTGTAAATCTAACTCTTTTAGTTCATTTAAATAATTGAAAGCAATAGTTAAATTGCAAAGTAGAAAGGAAATAAAAGATTTAAGGACTGAAAATGGTAGTGATTTTTTCTCTAATAATTTTGAAAAAATCTATATTGTAGTATTCACAGATAAAATATAACTTCATATTCTCCATAATAAAGTGGAGTGGAAAAAGAATGAATAAAACATTGATGGAGAAGGCTAGGAGTATGCTTAGTGGTGTTAGTTTAGAACATAAAAATTCATTTGAAGTTGTTGCCACTCTTTGCTACCTAGTTAACAGGTCCTCTACATCATCTCTTATTGATAAAATTTCTATGGTGGCATGGTCGAGCCACAAGCCTTAATTAAAATATCTAAGATTTTTTGGTTATGAGGTATATGCACATGTGGCAAAGGAAAAGCATATAAAGTTGGAGAACAAGGTTGTGAAATGTATCTTCATCGATTATAATTATGGTGTGAAAGGATACAAGCTTTGGGATCATGTTATAAAGAAGGTAATATATATTAGAAGTGATGATTATTAGAGAAACTAAGCCTTCTTCTATTCTACTACAACTAAAATAAAGTGGGTAGAAAGATGTGACTCAACTTCCTTCTATTCCTAAGAAAATTAAATCAATGCTCCTAATTAGACAAGAAATTGAGGAGAGTGCATCAAGTTTTGAATCTTTAGAAGAGGAGGATAAACCTCTACAATAGATTTTTTCAAGGTCTACAAGGCATAGACAACCACTAGAAATGAATGGGCATTCTTGTAATGACAATTGAAGATGTATATTTTATTTGAATACTAACAAGGATGAATCAAAATCTAAAGAAGAGGTATTAGGTATTACTAATGCAGAGTCCTAGAAAATAGCCATGGATGAAGAAATGAAAATTTTAGAAAGGATTGATATACAAGACAGTAATATTATCTAAAGGATGAAAACTATTGGTTACAAATTCATATTCAAGAAAAATATTGGTTCATATGGAGATATTAAGAAGTATAAAACACACTTGGTTGTGAAAGGTTACTATCAAGTTGAGGGTGTTGATTATGATGAGATGTTTTGTTCTATTATAAAAATGACATCCATTATATTCTAAGTTCTCTCTGTTATTGTAGCAAGTATAATCTTGAGGTTGATCAAATGTATGTGAAAACAATATTCCTTCATGGTGAGTTGGAGGAGGATATTTATATGACACAATCAAAGCATAATGTGGTGAAAAGTAAAAGTAATTTGGTTTGTAAATTGAAGAAATCCTTGTATGGCCTCAAATAGAGTTCTAAGATGTGTTACTAGAAGTTTGATAGATATGTGTTGAGTTTGGGATTTGAGCATTATAAATTATATCACTATGTTTATTATAATTTTGATGGTGACCATTTCATGTTTATTACATTATATATTAATGATATGTTATTTATTGGTAAAGGGAAGGATTGATTTCAAAACTAAAGTCTCAACTTATAGCTAAATTTAAAATGAATGATCTTGGTGTAGCTAAACACATTCTTGGGATGGAAATCAAAAGATATAGAGAGAATAGAAAGCTATGGCTTGGTCAAATTAATTATGTAAATTTATTTTTACAAAGGTTTAACATATAGGATTGTAGAGAATTATGTGTTCCTTTTATAGTTGGAATGAACTTATATGTTTCACAATGTCTTATATCCCCATTAAAGATTGAAAACATGAACATCTTACCAAAGTGTAATTAAAAGTTTGGTGTATGTTATGGTTTATACTAGACCAAACATTGCCCAAGCAGTGGGAGTTATATCTAGATATATAACTAATCCTAGTATCATTCATTATGATGTAGTTAAAAGATTATTCATATTTTTCTGGGGTACCTTAGATTATTGCTTGTGTTGTCATGGTAATTTGGTAGGAGATGGGCATTCTCTTGATACTAATGGTTATGTGGATTCATATTAGGTGGGTAATGTTGATAGCAAAAGAGTCATCAGTGCTTATGTGTTTACTTTACTTGGTGGTGCAGTTAGTTGGATGAATAAGTGAAAGGATGTGGTTTATTTATCCACTACTGAAGCTAATTATATGGTACCTACTCATACCTATAAGGAATCCATTTGTCTTAAAATATTGTGTTGAAATATTGGATTGTAATAGGTGTAGTGATAGTTTATTATGCTAGTCAAAGTATGATCTACCTCACTAAGAACCTTAATTTTCATGCCAAGACCAAGAATATTGATGTACAATACAATTTATGTGGGAGATATGGTCAAAATGGCATGGTGAAGCTTGTTAAGTTATATACTTTGATAAATGTTTTAAATTCATTACCTAAGCCCATGAGCATAAAGAAGTTTAGATGGTGTTCAAAGTCTATGAGCCTTTCAACCCCTAGTAGTTAAATTTTATGATGATATGGTTCTATTTGGATCTTTCAAGGTATTATGTAAAGGAGAGAATGTTGGAAATTAAGGTGTCTCGACCTTGGTAATTCTTGTTTTTATCTATTAATTATTTAATAATTCTCTACAAGTTATTTGGATATTATTATAATTATTTTATTTGATATTGCCTCACATGAAAATTGGGCATATGTAGGATTTTGAGTTATCATTATATGTAATGTTTCATTACTTTGTAAAGTATTTTAAGAGGCATTTAATCTAGTTACCTTTAGAAAGTTCTTATAATGGTAAGAGCCAAGAATATAGGGAGCTATTTTAGAATGTTGACCAATATCTATGTAATAATTATTGACAACTTGAAAGAACATCTTTTAGATAAGGAATTTTACGATGAATTCTGACAAATTATTATAAGGTGGGAGTTATAATAATCACCCATCCATAAATGAATTTTAAAAAATGAATAATCACCCATCCACGCTGGTAGATAAGAACAAGAAGGTAAAAAGAAAAGAGTAATGAAGTTACCATTTTTTCAGTTATAAAAACTAATTGCAACGTAGGGAGAAAAAGGAGAGTTTTGGCACGGGTGGAAAAAGAGAGCAGTTATCACGTAGAGAGGAGGAGGAGGAGTTCTCAGCGCATCAAGTAAAAGAGAAGGGAGCGAATTTCTAGCGCAGGAATAAGGAGGAAGGATTGCTGGCTGGGGACGTGGAAAGGAAAAGAGAAGTAAGGACCATGGTGAATGAAATCGGCATGTACAAGATTAGTCTTGCATGGAAAACAAAACCAAGGGAAGATAAACATGCGAAGAAGGATGAAAGAGGTCGAATAGAGGGGAGAATGAGGCGCAACAAATGGACCTGAGCTGTTGGGACCAAAGTTGCAGATTATAAGGAGTTTAAATGAATTGAGTTTCATTGAATTGCCTCTGAAATAATGAATGTAATAGAGATTGTAATATTAGCTTTCACTTCAACGCCATTATAAGCAGTGGGTTGCATCCTCGTCTGTCTTTGTTGGAATTCCCACCAAAGCAACTTAATGTGGACATATACAGCGGTGGAGGTGGGGCCTTGGGCAGCAGCCACCACATCTCTCACAAGGTGGGTAACATGCCAAACATTTAAAAAACATGCCAAACAACTCAGCTTTTCAATTCTATTCCATTCATTGTAAGCATACATCTGTGCATGGACAGCCATATCCTTCTGTTCTCAGACCACTATATATCTCTCCTCCTGTGCCTACACACCCATCTCTGTCCTCTGTCTCTGCACATACAGGATTCAGAGGACTTTTGACACCCAAATCACTTTGGAGTAGTTTTCAAAGTTTTGGGTATTCAAAACACAATTTGATACTGGATCATGGATGCTTACAGAAATCTCAGAGTGGAATTTATGATGGCAATGATAATGGGAATGCTTTTAGTTATGGGAGAATTCGGTACTGCAGCAGATGCGCAGAGTCCTTCCCCCAATCCACAAGCAGGAGGTGCTGTTGCAATTGCTGTCTCTTCACTTTCTTCCTTCTTGATTGCTTCTCTGGCTGCCATACTCTTCTGCTGATTTTGATTTCACTTCATGCACTCTTGGTTTTGAGGATTTTTTTTCTCTGTCTCTAAATTGATGGATGGCTAATGGTATATGTTGGATTGTGTTGTAATAAGTGGATTTGGTTGTTCCACCTCTCTGTGATCTTGCTATTCTAAATGAATTACATGGAATTAAAAAAGATGGTTGCTTTTGGTATTTGCATTGTAGGTTTTCTAGTTTCCTTTAAGTTGATTATGTGATGTTAGTTGTTTCATGATTTGTTGGATTTCTTTTCACAATTGTCAGTTTCTTATTGCAAGGAGAAGTTGAACATGTCTGGGTTGTTAACAACCCAGATGTACATTCCCATTAAAATTACAATGTTTTACCAATCACAAATATATTCTTAAGTTCAATTAAGAAGCTTCATGCACTAGTTTGGCTCAGATTCCACAAAAGAAGCTTCTGCAGACCTTTTTGTTATTCAATTTTAAAAAATGCTTTTAATATATATATATAATTTCATTTTAAGCAGGACGATAAATAGTTTATCTTAAAAAGTAGATTTTATGTTTACAAAGATATTTGATAATATTGGTGAATGATTTGCATAATTCATGATTTTATTCTTAATATGTGAATTGTTATAATTTTATATTGATGAAGTTTCAAAAGAAAATCTATATGTTTAAAAGTTTGTAGAATTCAAACAATTAAATTTTTTAATGGAAACAATTCAATCATAACAAAATATTGACCAAGTTCCAAAAGAAGATTCATATACTTAAAAGTTCATAGAATTGAAACGATTAAACTTTAGAAATGAAATAACTTGATTCTAACATAAGATATCAAGCACAAAATTGTTCAAAGATATAAACTAAACTAATATGAAATTTGTATTCTTTAATGACAGTTAATATGAAATTGTGATTTAGTTCAATTCCCATGTTGAAAGACATTTTTTTGTATCTTAAAGAAACGTGATGTATTGAAAGTTTGCTTGGGTCAATTTATCTTAATAATAAAGAGTAGTTCTCATGTAGGATAGTTTAATAGCTTGAGAGGTAATATTTCTATCTTCTTGAATAGGCTTTTTTTATTCTTCTCTAGCTTATTTGTCTAATTTTGAATCACATTTATCTATTAAGTCAAATCAAAATAGAGATTTATTATTTTTTTTGTCTCATTCATTCTATTATTAAATTTATTTTCTTAAACATGAGCACACTAACTTTTGAAACTAAATCTCCACAACATATTTCTTCAAATAAATATTCAACTAGCCCAACTTGTTCCACTTGTATTTATTATCTTCATGTCGAAAAATACAAGCAACTTGTAAAATAATCTTTTTGTGTAAATCAACCGAGGACATTTCATTCAATGGCCTTTTCCAAACTTTTGAATAAAATAAAAATAGCCATAAAAATGGAACTTAGAATTAGAATGAAGGATCCCAAGAAAAAATAAATTAAAAATAAATATCAGCAACTTGAGCATAAAAATTTAAGTCTTCCCTCACTTAGAATGTAAGAGTGGGAAGTATTAGAGCAACCAATATAAGCTTGCAAGATCTAAAAACTTCCATAAAAATGAATTTCCACAATAAGAAAACTATCATACAAGTTGATTAAAATATACAAAAAGTCTTGTAAATAAAGGCAAAGATGAGGAGGTGAGAAGTTAGGCCTAAAAGTCTAACCACCCCACCAAATGTGAACACACTTGGGAAAAGTGTGAGAACATGTGTTGTGTACGCATGAAGTGAGATAAAAGTAAATAATTATTTCTAAGTGAGCTTAATTGTAGAGTGAATAGGACTCTAGTCAAGTTCTATATTTAAAGCACTTTTTCATAGTAATACCCCCCTTAAGTGATACTTAAAGAGAAGATAAACACTTAAAAATGGGTCATGATAACTAGGCCCTAATAAAGTGTCCCACAAATAGAGAAAATAAGAAAAGTTGTGGAAAAATATTCTCCAAAAAAGAGAATGAGAAATAGAAATAAATCTTCTAAAAAAGTTATCCTTAAAAGAAAGGAACATGAACAAATCTTAAAGCACATAGAAGTTTTAAACTTGCCAAAGAAGACCTAGTTTTTGTTGGAATCAAAAAACCCTCCAATGAATGTAAATTAGGATAAGTAAGGCATAAAACATTGTATGAGTGTCCTCAATTACACTACACAACCTTAGATTCACAGATAAGAAAAGAAAAAAAAATCTATGAAGTTGAGAATTTGTGCCTCCGCTTTTATGATTTATTTTTTGGTCTAAATGGTCATTTTTTATCACCTACAACTTGGCCCATGGTATTAGCACGTGGTTTACAATACCATTTGTGGTATCTTATGTTGTATTTGCCTATATATTAAAGCTTTGGGATAATACTTTTATATATGTTAAGAGTTTACTTGTACATAGGTACTACCAAAATTACTCCTTGTTTAAATGTCAATGAATTGCTCTTATAAAAAATTACATTGCAAGTGTATTGTAATCTTCTTTTAGATTTGATAATACATTATTTAGGCTTTGGAGTGTGGGATTTTTCTCTTCAAATGATTTTCCCCACGAAAATCACTATGTTATGTTTTATTGCTTTTGGCTAATTTATATGTGTTTCTATATCATTTTTACAATTGTTAGATTATTTTTAAAAAAATTATGTGCATCACTCCTCTCAAGATTAGTGTAATTTTTTTTTGATACTCTAACTTCCTTACAAGTATTATCAAAGCTTGATCACCTTTGATTTTAGTTGCAGATTGTTGAGCTCTTAAACTAATCCAATTTGAGTGGGAGCTTGTGTAGAAGATACTTTGTGATCTTGTTGCAAGAATTTGTAGATGGAAAGCACATCAAGGAGAATAGAGGTAGAAATGAATCCATAATTATTTTTAGATGTGGAGGTTGAATATGGAAGATCTATTAATTGACCAAGATCTACAGGATGATGTTGATGAGAAAGTTTATAGGCTTGTAGACGATATTTTGATCGCATAGAATGATGTTATGGACTATAAAGAAAATGGTCTAATCAAATTGTGTTTGGAAAACTATTTTAATCAATGTCTATGAAGAGCCATATGCAAAGTAACCATGGAAGAAGTTAGGTGAGATATGCCAAGCCAAATCATTAGTTAACAAAATCAGGTAGGTGGCATGGGGAATGAGCACTTAAATACACATGGAGATGGATGACCGAATCAACCATAAGAAGGGAATCGATCAATCGATTGATTGAGATTGTGGGAGGGTGCATGTAGGGTTATTTCTCACTCACACAATTTGGTTCTTTCTCTCATTTTTTCATGGTGGAAAAATTAACATTTTAGTAGGTGACCACCTACTTAACTAGTTTATTAGTCAAATTCAATACCTTTAATTCCTTTTTTGAGGAAGAAGTTAATTTTCCTAAGGAAAAATGGAAGAAGGTGGATTAATTGAAAATACCTAAAAGAATTCAATATGTTGGTGGCTCAATTGATATCATTCGGTGTAAAATTGGATGAGGAGGAGAGATTTTAGATTCTTCTTTGTTATTTTGTTGATTTGTGGGATTCTCTTGTTATGCTATTGGGAGTACTTCAGTTTTCTTAAAAGTTGAAGATGGTGCGGGTTCTTTGATTTATAAAGAGATGAGGAGGAATGCATCCATAAGTCTTAAAGAGGCCCTAAATATTCATGGAAGACCTAAAGAAAGAGGCAAGAAGAATGAGAAGCATGATAAATCAAAACCAAAGTCCAAGGGGAGATCCAAACCTTCTAGAAATTCCAAAGTTATTTGTCGAAACTATGGTAAGCCGAGACACTTTCATAAGGAGTACAAAAAGGAAAATGAAAAGAAAAATAATAATTTGATTCTAATTATTAGTCCAAGGAAGAAGATGGTGATGACTTCATTACAACTTTGGCCACTAATGTAGGTAATTATGCATGGTTAATTGAATTGGGTGCATCTTTTCACATGGCCTCTAATAGAGATTGGTTTTTTGAATATGAAGAATTTGATGGAGGTAGGGTATAATTGGGTGATGATTCTTATTTAAATATTTTTGGTTGTGGTGGAGTCAAAATTAGATTTCTTGATGGTAGAGTAAGATGAATTAATGGTGTGCTGCATATCCCTAGATTAGCATAAAATTTATATATATGAGAAAAATAATAGGTGCAAGTGTGTAGGTAGTATTTTATGATGCAAGATATAAAATTGTTATATGTGCTATGGTGATTGTTAGGGGTGTCGAACTTGGCACATTGTATAATATTGATGCATGCACTATTAGGTGTAATAGTTATTTTATGAAAAGCAAGCATGTAACTACTTCATTGAAAAAGAGTTAATTTCCTCTTCAACAGATGGTTGTGGCTTGTGGGTACCTAAGGGTTCTCTTTCTTCTAAATTAAAACTACCTATAGAGAAGACTATTTTATGGCACCCAATATTAGGATGCATTAGAGAGAAGAGTCTAAAGACTTTAAAAAATAAAAATCTTGTTGAAGGGTTAATTAATTATAATATTGATTTCACTTTTTGTGAGCATTGTATATATGATAAACAAAATCATGTTCAATATATTGTCTTGTAGATGTTCCTTCTATTGCAAATATTGCATACTATGCTTCATTTATTAATGATTATAGCAAAAGGACATGTGTATATTTTTAAAGTGTAAATCTAAAGCTTTTAGTTCTTTTCAATAATTGAAAGCAATAATTTTTTTTTTTGATAGGTAAATAGCTCCTTGTGGGGCAGGATCCAAAAAATATAATTGAAAGCAATAATTGAATCGTAGAGTAGAAAGAAAATGAAATATTTAAGGACTGACAATGGTAGTGATTTTTTCTCTAATAATTTTGAAAAAAATTATAGTGTAGTATTCACAGATAAAATATAACTCCATATTCTCCACAATAAAATGGAGTGGAAAAAGAATGAATATAACATTAATGGAGAAGGCTAGGAGTATGCTTAGTGGTGTTATTCTATGGTGACATGGTCAAGCCACAAGCCTTAATTAAGATATCTGATTTTTTGGTTCTGAGATATATGCACGTGTCAAAGGAAAAGCATATCAAGTTGGAGAACAAGGTTGTGAAATGTATCTTCATCGATTATAATTATGGTGTGAAAGGATACAAGCTTTGGGATCATGTTATAAAGAAGGTAATATATATTAGAAGTGATGATTATTAGAGAAAATAAGTCTTCTTCTATTCTACTACAACTGAAATAAAGTGGGTAAAAATATGTGACTCAACTTCCTTCTATGTCTAAGAAAATTAAATCAATGCCCCTAATTAGACAATAAATTAAGGAGAGTGCATCAAGTTTTGAATCTTTAGAAGAGGAGGAAGAACCTCTACAATAGATTTTTTGAAGGTCTACAAGTCATAGACAACCACTAGAAATGAATGGGCATTCTTATAATGACAATTGGAGATGTATGTTTTATTTGAATACTAACAAGGATGAATCAAAATCTAAAGAAGAGGTATTAGGTATTACTAATGCAGAGTCCTAGAAAATATCCATGGATGAAGAAATTTAGAAAAGATTGATATATGGGACATAGTAATATGATCTAAAGAATGAAAACTATTGGTTAAAAATTCATATTCAAGAAAAATATTGGTTCATATGGAGATATTAAGAAGTATAAAACACACTTGATTGTGAAAGGTTACTATCAAGTTGAGGGTGTTGAGTACGGTGAGATATTTTGTTCTATTATAAAAATGGCATCCATTATATTCTTGCTCTTTATTATTGTAGCTTATAATCTTGAGGTTGACCAAATGTATGTGAAAACAATATTCCTTCATGGTGAGTTGGAGGAGGATATTTATATGACACAATCAAACAATCAGAACATAATGTGGTGAAAAGTAAAAGTAATTTGGTTTGTAAATTAAAGAAATCCTCAGTATGGTCTCACATAAAGTTCTAAGATGTGCTACTAGAAGTTTGATACATATGTGTTGAGTTTGGGATTTTAGCATTATAAATTATATCACTATGTTTATTATAAATGTGATGGTGATCATTTCATGTTTATTACATTATGTTATTTATTGATAAAGGGGAAGATTGATTTCAAAACTAAAGTCTCAACTTATAGCTAAATTTAAAATGAATGATCTTAGTGCAACTAAAAACATTATTGGGGTGGAAATCAGAAGATATAGAGAGAATAAAAAGCTATGGCTTGGTCAAATTAATTATGTAAATTTATTTTTACAAGGGTTTAACATATAGGATTGTAGAGAATTATGTGTTCCTTTTATCTAGTTGGAATGAACTTATATGTTTCACAGTGTCTTATATCCCCATTAGAGATTGAATACATGAACATCTTACCAAAGTGTAATTAAAAGTTTGATGTATTTTATGGTTTATACTAGACCAAACATTTCCCAAGCAGTGGGAGTAATGTCTAGATATATAACTAATCC
Source organism: Sequoia sempervirens (assembly GCA_007258455.2). NCBI lineage: Eukaryota > Viridiplantae > Streptophyta > Pinopsida > Cupressales > Cupressaceae > Sequoia > Sequoia sempervirens. Next base: position 55,420 of record VDFB02055598.1, read on the forward strand.
TAGTATCATTCATTATGATGTAGTTAAAACATTATTCATATTTTTGTGGGGTACCTTAGATTATTTCTTGTGTTATCATGGTAATTTGATAGGAGATGGGAATTCTCTTGATACTCATGGTTATGTGGATTCATATTGAGCGACTAAAGTTGATAGCAAAATATTCATCAATGCTTATGTTTTTACTTTATTTGGTGGTGTAGTTAGTTGGATGAATAAGTGAAAGGATGTGGTTTCTTTATCCACTACTGAAGCTAATTATATGGTACCTACTCATACCTATAAGGAAGCCATTTGTCTTAAAATGTTGTGTTGAAATATTGGATTATAATAGGTGTAGTGATAGTTTATTATGCTAGTCAAAGTATGATCTACCTAACTAAGAACCTTAATTTTCATGCGAAGACCAAGAATATTGATGTACAATATAATTTATGTGGGAGATATGGTCAAATATGGCATGGTGAAGCTTTTTAAGTTATATACTTTGATAAACTTTTTAAATTCATTACCTAAGCCCATGAGCATAGAGAAGTTTGGATGGTGTTTAGAGTCTATGAGCCTTTCAACCCCTAGTAGTTAAATTTTATGATGATATGGTTCTATTTGGATCTTTCAAGGTATTATGTAATGGAGATAATGTTGGAAATTAAAGTGTCTCGACCTTGGTAATTATTATTTTTATCTATTAATTATTTAATAATTCTTTACAAGTTATTTGGATATTATTATAATTATTTTATTTGATATTGCCTTGCATGAAAATTGTGCATAGGATTTTGAGTTATCATCATATGTAATGTTTCATTACTTTGTAAGGTATTTTAAGAGGCATTTAATCTAGTTATCTTTAGAAAGTTCTTATAATGGTAAGAGCCAAGAATATAGGGAGCTATTTTAGAATGTTGACCAACATCTATGATAATAATTATTAACAACTTGAAAGAACATCTTTTAAATAAGGAATTTTATGATGAATTATGACAAATTATTACTAGGTGGGAGTTACAAACTATTCTTGGAGTTTCCACATTTGTGGTGTGATTGTTATGTAAGGCATAAATGAATTTAAAAAAATGCATAATCACCCATCCACGCTTGCAGATAAGAAAAAGGCAAAAAGAAACAGTTATGAAGTTACCATTTTCAGTTATAAAAACTAATTGCAACGTAGGGAGAAAAATGAGAGTTTTGGCGTGAGAGGAAAAAGAGAGTAGTTATCAAGTAGAGAGGATTTATTGTTCTTAGCACAACAAGTAAAAGATAAGGGAGCAAATTTCTAATGTAAGCATGCAAGAAGGATAAAAGAGGTTGAAGAGAGGGGAGAATGACGTGCAACAAATGGACCTAAGCAGTTGGGACCAAAGTTACAGATTGTTAAGATTTTCATTGAATTGCCTCTGAAATAATGAATGTAATAGAGATTGTAATTGTGCATTCGATTGACTAAATAAAATATATTTGTCTCTATTGGAATTGTGATTTGGTTTATTTTGATAAATGAAATTATCAAAATCATTTATGTTGGTTGTGAGCATTTTGGGTATATGAGCTACTTCATTATGGGGGGATATCTATAGTCTCACTATTTCTCTCATATGGGGGGATATCTATTGTATATTTATGATGGATGTAGTCCTTGGGGGGTCATATTGATTCATTCATTCATCACTTCTTCCATCACTTGTACATGATTGTTTTCTTGCATTCTCTCGTTTGGAGAGGGATTTTCTCCCATAAGGTTTTTCTCCTTTTCTACATTTGTGAGAGATCATTTGTAAATGGGTACCTAACATGGTCTAGTATTTGAGACCCATCTATACACCCTTGCATCATTTGTGCATTCTTCCATTTGTTTGGTTCTCCCTAAGTTGCACTTAAGGGTGTATTGGTGTGAATGAGGTATATTACCTAACTAGTTCACCTAGTAGGTCCTATTCACACATGTTCACATGTTAAGTTTACTTAGGGGTCTATGAATCTTTTTAGAAGTCACTAGTAGTCATGTGAGCTTATCTTATCTTATCACTAGTTGTGTTGTGGCATAGGATTAAGACACTTGTTACAATCTTGTATTTTCTTATCTCTCAACCTTGCCTACATAAGCAAGGCCTCATATGTACATTATGTAATGTAAGGATATGCACTATCATTGATCCATTATTGCATCCATATCAAGCAACATATGCTCTTGCTCTACTCTCTTATGGAAGGCTATCTTTGGTTTTGCATGTGATTTTTGGGTATTAGAGCTCACTATCAACTCTTACATGGTATCAAAGTTATCTATTATCTCTAACATTTCTATGGTGTCCCATGAAGCATTCATGTATGTATTTAACCTTTTATCCTTAGTTTAATATGATCTTCTAATTTGAGACACAATCAACTATGAATCTTAGCACACACTTAAACACTTGATATCATGCTTTTAAGCTATGTTCAAAATAAGAAGCAAGGCTTCTTACTAAGCCACATTTTAGTGCAAGAAAAATTTCTTAAAAGAGACCCTAAAATTTATACCATCAAAGGATAAAAGAACAAGACCAACACCACTTCCCTCATTGCACAAATCCATGGTCCATACACTATCATATTCATAAAAAAGCGTTGAAGGTAAGAATACAAATCAACATAGTTTCCAACATCGACAACATATGTGCATTAGTATTGTTAGGTTCACCTTCTATATGGAGAACCTCATTTTTGGATTTCTCAAGATCCTCTATGATGTGTAATATTTTCTTATCCTATGCAACTTGGCATTCCTCTCATGTAATGGGATAGTAGTACAAGTGAATTCCATTTGAATTCTACTTCTAATAAAGGTAACCCAATTCCTTAATAGTAGTATACCTCATTTTATAGGATAGTCAACAATAATTATGTCCGTTAGGATTGAGTTACTAGGGTATGTAGCCATTTGTACTTTCATTTGTTAAACAATCCCAAAGACATTGAGTTCACATGAATCCATTACATAACACTTTCCATAGGGATTGTAAACCTTCAAGTCCAATTCATTCATGAATTCAAGTGGTGCAACATCACTCCAACCCCTTAAGTCCAATATACAATCATGTATCAATCATCACCTTATCTATAGTAATGTGCATATGGGTCAACATTCAACAAGATACTCACTAGTGATGTACCAAGGTAGACCTTAGGTGCATCTTGGGTATTTACATCAACATTAGTACTAATAGGAGGGCTTTAAATAGGTTGGTTGGAGTTGGTAGGGATAATAATATAAGATAGAAGTCTACTATTATGTTAAGGTTCCTAAAAAAAACTCAAAGGATCATGGATATTCACTTGTTTCATAATGAGAACCATATAAATAGGAGCATAAGTGGGAAATGGATGAGAATCAAGCATGATAATGACACTTTTCTTAGAAATGAATTGTATGAATTGTCCACCAATACGCGTGCCTTTGTTGTCACTAGTAACTACAATACTTCCCTTAGCAACCTCTCAGATGTATTAAGGAGGCATTTCAATTTCACTTAACTTAGGAGTTACATTCTTCCCCTATGAGGTCTCAACATTATTTATTTACATATTAGCATTCTTATTCCTTTTGACGTAGTTCTTTTAAATTACTATATTATGCACTCGAGCCCTTCTCTTCTTATTTTCCTTCTCTTTAGTATCGCTATCCTTAACTATTTAATATTTTCCTTTTTCTTTCCCTTATCTATATTAGGATAGAAACACTAGGCTTAACACCAAAAATAACATCATTCCTAGCATTAACTTATTTATTTCTTAGCTAATAACCATACTGCACTTGAATAATAATTGTATTAGTAAGAGCCTTGATATCTTAATTTTAATTCTTTCTTGCATGAGTTCTTTAAGGTGTTTTAAGTCATGAGTTGAAAACTCATATTGATTTGAAATAATATCCTAATCATATTATAATATTCATCATTATTAGAATGTGTTACACTTTCCACTTTATCACTCACATGAAAAATGGAAATAAGGGTGATGGTAGGTGGTATAGTGAACAAGCCAAGGTGATAGTGACAACGGTAGTAGATTTGATCACATGCTCCAATCTATGCAATGATTAGTAATAGTAATTCAACAAGAAAATAAAATAAAAGTGCAGAGGCATCCAATGGGCAAGAATTATGAATTTTGGAATTAATGCCAATATGAATTTGTAAGACAATGGCTTATGTAGAGGCATTGAAGCTTACACTAGAGGATAGGATACTTGTAGTCCATCATGAAATAAGCTCAAATCCACAACCAAAGATCAACACAAGTACATGAATACACATAGGGAGGTACCCAAAATTAAAGGAATATGTCATAAAGGCCATAAAAACACACTAGAAGCCAACCATAAGAAGCAAAACATGAGTGCACTTCCCTCAAAGTGACCACACTAGACCATAAGCATGCAAGTCTACCACTTCAAAAACAAGAACAACTCCATGGAGCTTACAACTCACTAAGACAAGGATGCCTACTTATTGAGCTTGCATTACTATATTATGCTTCTAAAGCATACCCTTTACACCATTTATATTTCTCTTTTCACATCATTATAATTTATCTTAACAAGTGGGAGCACGATGCCTTTCATCATACATATTGTTTTATTCTTACATCGGGGCACCATTCCTTTCCCTTCTTTATATTTAGCACTTTCATGACTACATCCTTACATTGGGGGAATCACACTTTCCCCCACACATTGCCTATTTTCCTATCTATGTCCATTAGGGACTTATCACCTTACCTACAACATTAATTCTTGCTCATTCTCTTGGATGCCACATTGGGAGCACATGTTGCTTTGGTGACCTATGTACTTACATAGATGTTTTTGGCCATTATAGACCACAAATCACCATTTTATATTGTTTTTGTTGAAGGCAACCTTACTTTCTTGATGCCATCTCACAACAGTACAACAAGAAATTAGCGTTAGATTTTGCATCGGATTTTAGTGTATTTTGAGTACATGAATTGAACAATTTGGCTAGCGCTAAACTTGGCGCAAAAAGGCATGGTCAACTCAGCGTCAAATTTTGTGCCGACTTTGTCTTTGGATTTGATGTCAAATTTAGCACCAGTTTTAGCACCAAAAAATCATAGCACCTCTGTTAGTGCCTAAAATAGCGTCAGGAAGCATCGACGAAAATTGTGCCAAAATTGGCACCCCAATTTGGGTTCCGATTTTTCTTTCATGTCTACTCCCATTTTTTCTTCTACTTTTGCTTCCAATTTTGTGTCTAGTTTTTCTTCCAGTTTTGCCTCCAAGTTTGCTTCCAAGTTTGCTTCCAGTTTTTCTTCTAGGTTTGCTTCGGGTTTTGCTTCCAATTTTGCTTCCAATTTTGCTTCTAGTTTTCCTTCCAGTTTTGCTTTCGATTTTGCTTCCAAGTTTGCTTCTAGTTTTGCTTCCAATTTTGCTTATAATTTTGCTTCTAGGTTTGCTTCTAGTTTTGCTTCCAGTTTTTCTTTCGGTTTTGCTTCCATTTTTGCTTCCAGGTTTGCTTCTAGTTTTGCTTATGTTTTTGCTTCCAGTTTTGCTTCTGATTTTGCTTCCAGTTTTGCTTCCAGGTTTGCTTCTAGTTTTGCTTCCAGTTTTTCTTCTAGTTTTGCTTCCAAATTTGCTTCCAGGTTTGTTTCCAGTTTTGCTTCCAATTTTGCTTCCAAGATTTCTTTTGGTTTGCTTCTAGTTTGGCTTCCATTATTGCTTCCTTTTTTTCTTCTAAAAATGTTTCTTGTTTTGCTTCCATTCATTAATTTAATATGTTTTATTTTAATTTAATTAGTTAAATATATCGCGCCTCTTGAATAACTCATATGATTATAGAGTAAGTAATTTAATTATTTAACTCATATGATTAAATAACAATATAATTATTGTAACATGATCATTATCTATAATTAAAACAAGTGAGTTAAATATCTATAATTTAATTGAATTTGACAACATCCATCATGAGCAGTAAATTAAAATCATCATACTTAATAAATATTCATCCAAAAATAATCGACCACTTTTAATATATATAAATTGACAAGCCAATACTGATAAGATCATCATCATATATAACTAAAACAAGTGAAATTCAAATATGCTAGTACATCAAAAACATGTCAAAATGATACATGTCCAATAATCGACATAAGTGAAAATGATACATGTACAAATAATATAAATAAAATTGATAAATAATGTAACTCAAATCAATGCAAGTCAAGATGATACATGTCCAAATGATATAGTGAAAACGATACATGTCAATATGATACAACTCAACAATATAGTACTGTAGGTCATGCAAATGATGCATATGATAGTAACCATGAAAAGAGTCATCATAACGATATATCAACAATGATCCATGATGTAGTCAATATGATCATGAATGTCACTGGTTACTATCACCAACTGTCTCATCATCATCATCACTATTGTAATAATCATCATCATCATCATCATCATCACCATCGTGATCATCATCATCATCATCATCATCATCATCATCATCATCATCATCATCATCGTGATCGTCATCATCGTCGTCATCATCATCATTGTCATCGGCCTCGATGTCTTCCGTATTTGGTCATCGTCATCCTTTGCCATGTGATCTGTACCGGCAGAACAAATATTTTGTGGATCTATATCATATTGAGGATCATCTTGATCTTTTGAAGACCCGTGTTCTACAAAAAAAATATTTAAAATGAAAAGTTATTATTTATTTCATGCCATAATTTATTTTTCTGTTATATATCTAATATTACAACATATGAGATGAAACCATAATCATATTACATCATATCAAAGTGCACATACTGTTGATGGTCCTTTTGGCACAGCAACATGCAAACAGAATATTGCTACTCTGTTTCTCCTGAAAGAGAAAGGCAACACATGGATGCCTTAGCTCCCAAGGTCTTTGTAGTTGGGTCTCAACTGTGCTGATGTTACTCAATGGTCAATGCAACAGTAATATTCAAGGGGCCTGTTGGTGTTGAGCTTCTGGATTATTCTAAGATCGAGCATGAAATAAAACCTAATTTAACTAAGGTTTTTAAAAAAACGTAAAAAAAAAGATAGATCAGGACTTTGAGACAGAAAAGAATGACACTTCATCCAAATTAACCAGACCTATCACCTTCCAAGGAATTCCTAACTAAAACTACAGAACAAACTTAACTTGTGACTAACACACAGTCTCATTCATTCATAGTGTTGATTTCAACAGCAGATTGCAAGTTACCATTTAAACAAAACATAAAAACCAAACTTCATTCCTTGAAAGCTTCTTAAATTAGATGATTAATTCAAGACAAACACCATTTTGGAACACAACATGAAGTAGATTAAGATCCGGTTGCTTCTACTGTCAATGAGACAGATAAGCAACATTTACAAATCTGGCACAATCACCATTGTACAGAAAATCTATGGCTCCAAATTGTTTTCATTTACACTAAGAAAATTGAAAGATATATTAGTTTATTCTGAATCTAACTCCTAACCAAGAAGACAGAAGAAAATCCTATTACAAAGAATCAGGAGGCAGCTCTATCTTCTCCTGTTAACTCCTACTAACCTCTAACTACCAGTTCTACTCTACAAGTTCTGCTCCTACTTCTACTCTGTTTCTAACCTAGAAATTCTAACCTTTTTAAAGAGGCAAGAATGCCTTATATATAGAATGCATCAAAAAGAATGTGTTGTCCCTTGCATTAGGGTTTACAAAATATCTTCTTGGTTGTAGGAAGGTCTGCTCTCAGATCTTTCTAAAGAGAGTCAATATTGCATTCAATGTGAAGCCCTGTTGTCCATGCTGATGAAAGATTTATGTCCTCAGAAGAAGTCTTCAGATCTTTTGTAGCTGTAGCATTAACTCATCTATCTGCGTGTCTATACTCGAACTCCTTCTGAAATCTGCCTTGAATGCTCCAAAATATCACCATTAATACTGGCCTGCCTCTGCCAGTGGTCACCACAGCTGTCCCTGTGAGTCATAGTTTCTTCTTCCTTCCTCGTGTTCTCATTCATGCTTTAGACTTCTCTGCTCGTTGACCATCCTCTGGAAGCAGCATCGAGCCTCTTTAGATCTTTGCATTATCACCCGAGCCGATCCATTGCCATCTGATCTTAGAATGAGTCCATCTAGTTTGCATTCTATTGGTCTTCCCTCGCGGGATTGGTCAGACATATGCCACGCCAGATTATCAGGCGGTCAAAAGTGGTCCACCTTGAATCACATGTCGGTGAGACACTAATCGTGTCTCCCCGATGCGATTTTCCTTTTAATAGTTATTGGTGCAACATGTGGCAGTCGGTGAGACCTTTCAGCAAGCTACAGAAGTTATACCAAGCTCAGGAAAACCATTGGCAAGACAGTCGCTAGTTAGTGGGACATCATAGCAAACCTCAGGATTCGTTGGTGAGCTCATTTTTTATGTCGGGGAGACTATCGCTTGTCGTTGTGACCTCATGGCGAAGTCTTCTTTATCTCCCAGCAGGCCCATTCTCATGTCGGGAGACCTCACTACTGTCGGCAAGACCTCTTGTCGATCTCTCCTTTTTCTCCCCGAGCTCACTTGATTATGTCGCCAAGACTTCTTAGCGAGCTCAAATTGCTACGTCGATGCCGCTTACTCTTTGGCAAGCTCCTTCATGTCGGCGAGACTTCCTTTTTTTCCCAGACCTCACACCGAGGTCCTCTCCATTATCGGCAAGACCAACGCACTCAGGAAGACATCTCCCTGAGTCCATCCTTCTTCCCCAAGCTCAAGTCCCTTTTGCTTTGGTGTGACTCTTCGTAGTCGCCCAGACCCTATGGCGAAGGAAAAATCATTTGCCGACCTCCATTTCTTTCGATGGGGTCCCCTTTCTATCGGCATGACTTTCTGTGGTCAGGGAGACCTCTCACCAAAGCCACCTTTCCTCAGTGAGCTTTCTTCATGTTGTTGAGACTTCCCTCGATTGGTGAAACTTTACACCGATTGAGGCTTCCTTTCGCCGAGCGTAAACTTTCTCCGGGCCCCTCCTACCTTTTCGGTGAGACAAACTCCCTTCGCCGAGACCTTTTGCTGAAGACATCCTATTTTGCTTTGTCGGCAAGACCCGATGCATTCACCGAGACTTCTCTCTGAAGAAAAGTCTCTCACCGAGATGTATATCCTTATCAATGGTTGGCAAGACATTCTCGGGTTGTCGAGACCTCTTAGTGAATAGAAAATCTCCCGTTGATGTATGGATCCCCCAGCCTCTAGTCGGTGAGACTTTAAGATCTTCGCCGAGACCTTTCTCCGAAGGAGATTGCTATGTCGATGGGAATCTGCATGTGAACTCGGATCGCCGAGACCTCCCTGAGGTCTTGCTGATAGGAAACATAGACGCTAATCGACATAATGCACTGGTAGTCGGCAAGACAGTCACAAGGTCTTGCCAACTTTCTTCTTCAAGGAAAATTATGACCAATTGGACTGAGGAAAGCATTCCAACTGAGTCCCCTAGAAAATATCATCCTGTGTGTGATTTAATCCTACAAAAGAAAGGTCTGCATCAATCCCAAAGCATATGAAACATATTAAAATAAACTATTCTGTTGCTTATGATTAATTCATTCAATTTTTAGCAAGAAGAAAACCAACTGAAGCTGAGACAGAACCAGAATTAAATCAGATAGAGAAAAAGTCAAAATTAGGAGGAAAACAAAAGAATTCCAAAGATCAAAACAGACAACTAAAAGGGAAAGAAGACAAAAGAAAAAAGGGGGGACCCATTTTGTTCCAGAACACAATGGGGTGGTTATGCAAGGCATAACAAATGGCGACTTGGCTGGGAAAATGGTTTAACCATTTTCAAGAAGCTAAAGGATTCAGCTACTTAGAACTCCTAGTTTATGAACATCACAACTCCAGTTGGGTCAATTTTAACAACCAAGGTTGAGCTAGAATCTCAAATGTAAATCAACACTAGCTATCCCTGAATCTATGTGTGTGCTTGATAGTGCATCATCCTTTCATAAAATTTTCCTCATCTTTTGAACAACAATGTGCAAGATTTAAGCTACTTGAGTTGATTCCCTTTAGCTGTTGTGCAATGAGATCCTGGGCATTGCTTAGCTGCCAGTCAGGCGTCCATAGCCCCGATGGAGATACCTCTAGTTTCCTCACAGCATTGCTCTACTGCTAGTCAGGCGTCCATAGCCCCGGTAGAGATACTAGAATCACCCATTCATATTGCATCTTCTCTTTAGATAATTCTTTTCCTTTCTCTCACCTTTTTTTTTTGTTTTCTCAGAGTTTCAAATATTTCATTTAGTTCTTTTTCAATATGTCAGATGTTTAACATCTTATTTGGGTTGAAAACTACCATGGACCTCATAACAACACTTGGGAGATCATATTTTTCACTCAAATCTTACAACACTATTACCCTAGGACAAATATACCAATACAAAGGAGATGGTCTTAATGATTTGTGGCAGATTCAGAGGAGCTAACGAAAGTTATTTACTTTGCACACTGTTTTCAAGACCTTCCACAACTCTTATTGACAATGGGCATAAAACAAAGTTTAGGACAAAATTACCCCATTAGAAAGCCTTAAAATATCTAAACCATTTCTCTCCAAATGACCAAAGTATGCTTCAGATAACAACCCATCATTTCAGGATGGAAAAGAACAGATAAACCCCAAAGAACAAAACAAAAAAAAACCAAAAGAGCAAAGGAAACAGAAAGAAAAAGGACAAACCAATAAACAACAACAAATTATTTACAAACAGACATAATATTTACAAACAGAGAAACAAACTATCTACAAACCAAAACAAAAGGAACAGGAAAAGAAAACTAACTAAACCAAAAACTAACACTAACCAATCCTAATCCTATACACACAAAACTATAAAAATTTATACATTGACTTGACTGATTTGTCATTATGTGCAACAATCTTAACTTACTAGACACAGTTCTAAACCTAGCAAATTTATCTTTATACTCAGAAATATGAAGTTTATAGGCAATAAGTTCATTCTGAGGGCATAAAGCTTGAAATATTATCAGTTGTGGGTTCTCAGTTTTGTCATGATTTACCCACAAACAGGTTTTACTATCCTCTATGCCATAATCAAACTGAAAATTATTAAAACACAGAGGATAATGAAAGGACACCACCTGATTCAGAAGATTTTTAGTTATCAATACAAGCTTGTGTTGTATGATCTCCTCTTCATGAGGTCTCATCTCATGGAACACCATTGGATCAAGGTTCATCCTACAGTTAGGATATGCACTCACCAGCATCTCTGTATTCATGTCGAGCACAGAGTCAAAAAATTTCTGAATTTCTTGAGATGAAGTCTTACTTTGAACATTCTTTTGAAACATGTCACCCCCAAGGGTTTGAAAATCTACGTCGAACTTATCACCATTGATGTCAGGGATACTGGAACATGGTGAACAAGGATTTCCTTCGAACTCATTTGAATGTACGGAGTCAAAAATAGGAAAACACTTTCTCAATTCATATTCCTCTTGGTATTTTTCTTGGCATTCCTCTGCTTCATCCAAATGTATCCCATCGTGAGTTTCTTCAGGGAACCCTTGACTGACCTGCACATCAACTTGAACTTCTTCCCTTAAGATTTTAGTTTGGCTTTTAAGTCCTTGCCTTTGACCACAAGATTCATTGGCAATCTCATCTTGAAGCATGTCATCTGTTTCAATCTGTTCACTACTTAAATCAGCAAAGTCATCTTCTTGCACTAATCCACCAAGGCGTGTCTCTTCCTCATTCACCATCATGAAAGCATCTATGAATGCATCGATGAATCCATTCTCCCCTTCTATCAAGTCTACACTAGGTAGAGGAGTTTCATCAGTTGTTGAATCCATCTCACTGCAAGGATCAAGGTCATCAAAAGATAGGGAAGAATTAAATCTCTTCACACAGTCACTCTCATCATTTTGGATGAATTGATTACCATTTTCATGCGTGCTAGTTGTCTCATCTTCTTCATTGTGGTGCAATGAACTATGCTTTAGAAGATGACTGAAAAGAGATGATATGGTCACAACCTCATTGACGAGTGGAGTAGTTAACTCTGTGATCGGATTTTACAGGGATGAGTTCTCCCAGTGGTCTTGTGTGTGATTGACCTGATGTGGGGTGTTGGGGAATGCGGTGCTTGGAACCTTAGGAAGGTTGTAGCTGCTTGATGAGAATGATTGCACTTGGGTAGGGATGGTGGGTGAAGTGGCATAAGGCTGCAGATGATGGTAGTTTGCAAGCACAAGAGGACTATAACGCTGAGTTTGGCTATTTGAATTTCTAGTGTCACATCCAAATTGTGCCAATAAGAGAGATTTTTTCAATGCGTCATACAAGGATGTAGCCTCACCACAACCTCTGAATTTGGTTGCAAATGAAAGGTTTAAACCCCAATAATAATGTTCTATCAGTATATGATCATCTACAACCAAACCTAAAGATTGAACCCTTTGATACATAAACAAGAATCTGTGATTAAATTGATAAATTTGTTCTGATGGTCTCCTTCTTGTAGCTACAAATTCATGTAATGGGCGTAGAGCATGAGGATCAAACTAATCTAAGAATGAGATTTTAAATTCTATCCATGAACAAACAGAATCTTGTAGAAGATTATAATACCATTTCCTTGTTGTACCTTGTAGTGTTTCAACAAATAACTGGCAGATGATATCCTGATGCTGAATCTGGAGAAAAATGAGAATATGCCTGCAAGTTTTGACATGTTCAGAAGCATTCTGCCCACTGTTAGGGACAAATAAAGGAAGCTGACCATACAAGTTACCAAGGATTTCATGGACAAATCCTGGAATATACAAAGGGCTACCAATTAGAGCTGGGTTTTCCAAGGCCTGACCTAGTCCAACTCACAACAATCCAAAATTTGCTCAAGGGGCCCTCCTTCTAGCACCAGTTTCTGTTGACAATCCAGAAGCTCAACACTAGTAGGCCCCTTGAATATTACTATTGCATTAACCACTAAGTAACATCAACACAGTTGAGACCCAACTAGAAAGACCTTGGGAGCTAAGGCATCCATGTGTTACCTTTCTCTTTCAGGAGAAACAAAGTAGCAACATTCTGTTTGCATGTTGCTGTGCCAAAAGTGTAAATTTTAGGTGAACAGATTAAATGCACAGAAAATAATTCAAAATCATAAACAATAACATAGCAAATACCCTGGGAAAACCCTCCTCTTGAGGGAGAAAAACCCAGCAACAAAGATCTCTCTTATATTTATAATATCAGTGGCAAAATTTCACTTTACAATGAGGTCTAACACAAGACCAATATGCAACACCTGGCAATATGCAATAACAGATAACAACCTGCCAATTCGTACCTGGCAATATCCGTAATTTACTGACAACAGATCTACAAAAATAGCACCTGGCAATGTTCGCAATCTCTAATGGTTCACAACCTACTATAAGGAATTCGCACTAGCATGATACTTCGCATTGGATGATCTTCAATCTGTATGATCTCCAAACTGTATAATGTTCACATTGTGTAATGTATTCGCACTTGCACTTGATGCATTTAATTCGCACTTCAGTTCTCTTGATCAATTCGCACTTAGAAGAATAAATCAAACTTGCTAGAATGTGTGTTTGATGGAGGAAGCGAACCTTGAATATATACAAGTGAGAGAGGTCACACCTCTTCAAGTTATGAGGTCGGCCAAGATACAAAATAATTTCAATGAATATAATTTACAAAGAAGGTCAGCCCAGAATAATAATTATATTATTTACAAAGAGATGCACCCATACTCATTTATTCTCACATATAAATAAATAGCCAATAGGCTACATTTATTTATGACTTTACTCGAGGCTGGAAGGATGAACCCGAAGCTGCTCAGTATCATTAACAAAAAGGACTGTCAACACATACCATAATAAAATTTCAAAAAAGTTACAACTAATATTGGTGAGTTAGGAGAAACTTCAGCTTTCAAAAACAAAGCTAATTAGGCTGTTAAACATGTGGATCAGGCCAGCATTTGGTGGAAGAGGAAGAAAGATGATTGGAACTCTGGAGGCCCGCCATAATGGATTTTAGTATTCAACCACGAGAACAGAAGAGAGTTTATAGCATGTATCAAAACATTAAGCATGCATTCTTCCAACCAGCGAAGAAGGAGATGATTACTCTCCTTCATTTTCATTTGCATAACCATATCACAACGTGGGAACCAAGAAGACCAAGGATGTTTTGTTTTATGTGGAGGTAATGGATGTAATCCAAAATTTAGGAGGGGAAAGAAGGTCAATGTATGATCCTGATGAAATTGAGGAAGAACAGCAAGAGAGGAACTGGGAAAATAAAATCAATACAGAGTTTCAAGGATTTGTTAGGCCAGTAAGAGAGCTATGGGAGCAGCCTCATCTAAAATATTTTGAACTAGAGTTTGATATACCATTTAGAGAGCTTGTTTTTCATGGAGTTCCTTTCAAAGCCTCTTCTTTTATTGTTCCTATGGTAAACTATTTGGTAGAGTTGGTGGAATTACCTTTCTTAGTAATCACTATTAGTGAGATTGAGATTGTTAACCTTGAGAGAGTAGGACTTGGGAAAAAGGAATTTGATATGGCTATTTTTTTCAAAGACTTCAAGCGGGATGTACTTCGCATTGACACCATTCCTCAATCTTCACTTGATGACATCAAGGAATGGCTAAACTCCATGGATATAAAGTATTATGAAAGCAGAATGAACTTGAACTGGCAGCCAATTTTGAAGAGTACTACTGATGATCTAGATAAATTATTGAAGATGGTGGTTGGGAATTTTTTAATATGGAAGCTAGTGATTCTGATTCTGATAATTCAGATGAGTCAAATCAAGGATATGAACCCTCTGATGTAGAAGAGGAATCAGAATCATATTTCATGTAGCCACCATCAAGAGTGTTACAAGCCAACAAGATGGAGGGAATTCTTATATAAGGATAATTTTCAATGTTGCAGGTACCGGCTTTAATGCCAACTACAATAGAAACATTGAAATTACCTAGCAGTATTTATTGTTAAGGAAATCTCCTTTAGATGCAAGGATTCAAAGCACATCAACCATGTGGTACAAATGATTAAATCCCAGAGACGATCTGTAGCAATGAAAGAGTCTAAAAAGGAAGAGAGAGCTACACTGGTGACTCAGGAGAAACTTCAACTTTAAAAAACAAAGCCAATTAGGTTGGAAAACGTGTGGATCAGGCTAGCATTTGGTGGAAGAGGATGAAAGATGATTGGAACTCTAGAGGCCCACCATAATTGATTTCGGTATTCAACCATGAGAGCAAAAGAGAGAGTTGGTATCATGTATCAAAACATTAAGCATGCATTCTTCCAGCCAGCAGAGAAGGAGATGATTACTTTGCTTCATTTTCATTTGCATAACCATATCATGGAGTCAAAACCAAGAAGACCAAGGATGTCCAATTTTATGTGGAGGTAATGGATGTGGTCCAAAATTTAGAGGGGAGATCCTGATGTCTACCAAGAGGCATAAAGTCAGATGAATTAAGTTCACCTACATGTCTGCCAAAGTTTACTTCCAATTTTTTATGACTGTTTTTCTTGACTATCAGAGTTTAATTACAAATTTGAAATTTCTTTCTGGTCATTTTGATGAGGATATATTTAGCCAATGTGTAAGAACCTTTTGTTTGTATCACAAGCATCTATGCATTGCAAGAATTCTAATTATCTATGGTCTATAGCTATGTCATCTCACTTATTGGATCTTCTATTTCAATGTTTTCTATGGCGTTCTCTATTTCAGGTAGCACTTGACAATCCTACCTCCTTTCCTTAGCTGAGAAGTGGATTTGAATTTGGAAAAATTGCACTTTAAAACTAGCTATGGTTTAAGGAGAGATATTCTAGCTTTGTTGTTGACACCCTCAATCTTCAACAAGGACTTAGATGCATGGACTGAAATGCAAGCTTTCAAACTTAGATTTGAATGTGCATAATTTGATTGATTATGGTTTTCACAGGCAGTTGTCTTTACATGAATATTCTAGATTGTCAATACGTGTAATAGTGACTACATCCTTATCAAGTTTGGCTACCCTTATTCAAAATGCCTTGGCCTTTGGACTCGATACAAAGTTGTGCATTTTTATTCCATATTTGTAACATGTAGGACATTTAAGGGGTACAACATATAGAAATTCAGTACTGTCATCTAAGGAAAACTTACAGATGGAGTATCAAGAACAACAAAAAATGCTTTTATTAGGGTTAATGCTTTCTTCCCCCACGTTGCTGATATTTTCCCCAAAACATGTTTTTTTTATTATTTCAATGCATCTCAAAATTCAATGTATTGATTAATGTTTGTTACACATTTCAATTGTTTATGCAAATGATGCATATATGTTAACTCGATCAGTGTTGTTACTATTACCAAATTTTCACTATAGCTCAATTGGTGGAGCTGGTTAAATTTTGTTATATCTTAAAGTGAAAGTATAGTTATTTATGCATTGCTTTAAGTGTTGTTTGCTCCATATTTATCAAGTACCAGTTGTGCAAGTGTTTTGAGAACACTAAGTTTCAAAAGTATTGCTCAAATGCTTTTTCAAATGGAGTACAAAACTGAGTATACAAATGATTAAGCATATCAAAATGCTTTCATTTATTTCATGATGCTTCTCACATTTACATAATTTCATTTGATTGCAAGAATACAAATGATGGTACAAATTTGCATTTTGATGCATTTCTTTTAGAATGGAAATGAAAGAAGAAACTGAAGAATCCACACAAGCCATGGTTTTTAAAAGACTTTATTCATTGCAGAAAGTAAATTCTACAACTAAAGGTAAAAATAAAGAAGCAAATAACATAGAACATATTCGTCATTGCATGTATTTGATCTTCAATTGATGGTTTGTAGCTTGCTCCATTCCACTTCTATTCCTGACTGTACCTACAAAAGATTGAGAAAGTGGTCAATTAAGAGCTCAGGATATGAACTATACTACAAGCTATACCAACAAAACTATAATTCACTCCTCAAAATGCATGGAATCAACTAAAAGAGAAGTACATAAACAAGAGCCTGGAAATGAAACATCACATCATGAAAGCTTTCAATTTTCATTTTTATGCTAACATTGTTTGTTTCTTGTGCAAGTATACAAAAAGTCGCGAAGTTGATCATCTTATGAAGACATAAAAGCGTGTAGAGTAAAACAAGCTCCCACAAGGGTAGAGCTCGGCATGCTGCCCCTTACACTTACAAGTGGGCTGAGAAGGAAACGTACAATTATCATGCTTATCTGAGCTATTCAACTGAAGAAGTAAGACAAAGTTTCATTCATCAGAGCAATCAAGTACATTTTTCATTCGTAACTGTCAAGTCTGAATAATGAAATAAGGATTACCAGTGAACAATGCACTTAATGAACTCATTTAAACTGAAATGCATCTTTTAAGGATTGCCACATTAATTGTTTTGCTGCCTTGGGTTATGTTCACATTTATTTATGTTGTTTCATATTTTTTGTTCTGGTACAAGTTTTCATGCTCATGATGTGATAGTCAATAGGCATACATGATGCCTTATCAAAAAATATCAAGAAGTGATAACTAAAAGCATCTAGAAGAGTTTCAAGACACTATTATCAAAGTACACCAAGGATCAAAGTCCATTTCGGCTGTAGTTTCTTAATGGAACATAAAAATGCATGAAGAGTGCCAAAATAAGGAAGAGTGAAATCATCTAATCAATGCATGAACAGTACAGGTAAGAAACAATTCTGAGTTTCTTCTTTTATGTCTCACTAATGAAATCTTTGCATAAAATTCAAAACAAAAAAGAGGAAAACATTTAAGGGTTTGACATTGTTTTCTCTCTTCAAATGCTACCTTTCATCATGTTTATATTGCTGCCATGCAACCATTTTTCTATTAGTTGTGTGTACACATGGATAGTACAGTCATCTTATAAGTGACGAAAGAAGCAACATATTCAAGTGCAAAGTATAGTAACCAAAAATATTTGATAAAGGGGAATATGAGGCAAGAGAGCAGCAATGAGTGTATGGTCGTGGAATGATAATGCAAGGCAACTATCATAGTTATCAAGTGAAATCATCAAGGATTATGAATAGGAAGATAGCATTGTGATGACCTTATCAAGTGCAAGAGAGATTCTTAGGAAGTGGAATGAGTTTGGAGGGGTTATTACTAACTGTAGATGCAGTGCATTGAAAGTTGAGTGCACACATCCTAAAAGTGGTAGTTGGTATGTAGAACAACATCAACATGGTAGGAAGTGGATGATACAATAAAGACAGCTAGATTCATCTTGGCTGAAGGCAGAGCAAGAAACACATGTTCACAGGCTATCAAGTAGAGTACCCATCCTTTCAAAGACAAATGGAATGGATGCATTGGGAATACATCGCTACAGGAATGTAGTCGGGAAAAGTGAGACAACAGTGTTAAGTTTTAGTGCACTTTCAATGATAAGCATCATGATGGAGCTATATATGTAAAAATGTGAAGGAGAGACAATGAGTTATGTCCAAAGAGAGTGCTCTATTGAAGCAAGGAAAAACACAATATTCATTTATAACATGTTTCAGTTTTGAAAAAATATACTCATAAAGAAGACTTGCAGCCATTTTGGAACAATATGTTTCAGGAGAACAACACCCAGGATGGAATATAAGAGGCACTTTTATTACTTTCTGGAAAATAAATAGACTTCCTCCATACCACAGTAAGAGGTACAAAAAGGATGTTGTTCGCTGCAAATAGAGAGAACAATCAAGAAGTGGTTCATTACACAGAGAGTTTTCTTTCATTTTCATTTTTACAACTACCATACGAAGTGTTCATCTCAAATGTGGAGTATTCTCCGTGTTTCAGTGAACCTTCATGAAGTTTTTGACAGAAAACAAAATAAGTGTTTCTTTCAAGTTTCAGAAATACCCACATTGGGTTTTAGGCTAAAAGTGCAATTATACTTGAAATAAAGAATACCCATATGAGTAGTTTAAATCCAAATGCAAATTTCTTCAAAATACCATTTACCCATGTAACTATTTTGACAGAGATCAGAATGTAAACAAAATGCTCATGAGTCAAACTCCAGTTTTGAATGTGTAACAAGATACCCAGATTTTTCATTATTTTTAGAATACCCACATGGGGTTTCGTTAAAATGCAAAAATTATACAATGCTCTCATGGGTCGAGCTTGAGTTTTGGAGAGATCCAAAATACACATTATTTTCTTCAAAATACAATATATCCATATGAGGGTTTGTTCCAGAAATACAAAATACATGTAATGTGGTCTTGGGTCGAGCCCATAAATGTTCCAAAACACCCATTTTATGCATGACTGGTCGCGGCCAAGAGGAGGGGTTTCAATCCCAAATTTCACTTGAAAATAGAAAAATCTTTTGAGTTTTCCATCTAGGCCCCAAGATCTGAAGTAAGCAATGGATATCACACAAAATTTCTAAGTGAAATTCATTAGAAAAGCATGAGCATGGCACAGCCTATAATGGGTCTATTTTGTTTAAAAAATAAAACAACAATCACTCTCTTCATAGAAGCTATTTTAAAGCTTTCGTTTGACATGAAAAATAAATAAAAGTGGAAGCTTACCATTTGTGGTTGTAGAGAAGAAAATATGGCAACCAAGCTCTAATAGAGCTTCCAAATGCAAGGTTGAGCTCACTCTCATGGCGGCTAGTGAGAAGGAGGAACCAGAAATACAAGATGCATCATAAATATGATTATAAGGCATGGCTTGTGAGGCCATTTTCTCATCAAAAGAAGCCAAGAAATGAATAGAAGGCAGAAAATAAAACTTGCCATGAGCATTGGAGGCCGAGTATGGTTAGAATCAAAAGATTGAAAGCTCGATTGGAGGCTCGAATGGAGGTTTCAAGCTGAAACCCTAGTTCACATGGCGACGACATGCACAGGAATTCTCTCCAAATTCTTCACTTTCAAAATGATGCGAAATGATAGGGATCCCTTGGTTTTGTTCCTTAGGGTTTTCTTCCAACCCTAATTCGACTTAGGGGTATTTTTGCCTTAGTTTTTTTAAAATTTATTAATGCCCAAGTCAAACTATGGTGGCCAATTTCACATATGCTTAAGTCCTTTTTAAAATGCATTACCTTCAATACCTAAGGAATTTATCCCATGCTTAGACCTGGATGAAAGATATATGCCTTGTTTTTATAGAAATCAATTACAATGTAAGACAAATATTGTCCATATTTTATGATTTTTTAAGAAAATTAAATATTGTACTGGAGGTATAAGGTTATTGTTTTGCAAAATATTTTCTAAATCTTTAATTGCAAAAAATAGGTCAAATTGTGAGAATATTAAATCTACAAATTATTGTAAAGCAAGAATAAAACAATGCTTTATGAATTGTTTTATTTCTTTGTTATTTTTAGCAGATTAGTGATTATTTTTTCCCTTGGTCGGATTTGAGCTTCATGGTGGAGAGATAAAGTGTTTTATTTGCTTTTAAAGCAAATTTCACCTATTTCTAGAGGCCTTAGGGCATGCACATGCAAAAAGTGTGATTTTTCTGCTTTTGTGCCACATTTTTGGGTAGTTTTAGATGCATTTCCTTGAGCTTTCTTCTTGAGCTTGGATTAGGGTTTTGAGATATATCTTGAAGAAAAACTTAGTGTTTTTCTGAGTTGATATTATTGTTTCTTGCTCTGATAGACATTCTCAGAGCTTGTAAACTTTTTGTACTTAGTTTCAAACTCTGACATACTCCTTCAATTCAATAAAAATAACATTCTTATCTCCAATTTTTGTCTCTACTTGTAGTTTTAGTATGATGTCTACATTGTGATTCTGTTTACAGATCCTTTTCATGTCCTATTATTGCAGATCATTGATATGAAAAGTTCATTTAATGTAGGTTGCATGTTGTGTTTAAGTCTAAACCTTCATGCAAATCAATTATGTACTAGGTGTTCATGAGAGATTGTGAATTCAATGTTGTTTTTTGAAGACTGTTTGTGGGTAGAATATCAAAGTCAGTAGAATATCAAAGTCACCATTAAGTTTTGGAATCATATTAGATAAGTTTTACATTTAAGTCATATTTTCTATCCCTTTTCCTAGAAAGTCACTTAGAATAGGATTCATCATTCGGAGAACTAGCTCACTTTGGAGATTCCCTTTTCACATAGATCACCCACATTTGAAAAAGGTTTCCATGTTTCAATAGATAGTTTTATTTTTGCAAATCTAACAAAGGGTGCATATCTAATTGACAACAGTTTTTGGCGCACCTAGTAGGACCCTGAAATCAATTTCAGAGAATTTTTAATCTTTTAAAGTTGTTGTTTGGTGTATGTAGCATGTTTTTTAGCCTTTTGGAAGCTCATTTCAATATACTTGGTGACTCAATTTATGATTTTGTATGCAGACTTAGTGAAACCTGCGCATGAGAAAGGTACAAACCAGATCAAGTTCTGCACCTTTCGAATACCGATAGTTGTTCCCACCATGAAGGAGAGGTAGAATAGCAAAGAGGCTATTTGAAACACCTGCGAGGTCAAAATCAACACCTCCCATTTTCAACTCTTTGTCTTATCACCAGGAGTACTCATTCCTATAGCACAAGCATCGCCAATGCTAGCGCCAAGACACCACCCGTTTGCACCTTTTAACGGGAGTAGCCCATTGAATCTTGTTCAACATGACGACATCCTAGTTGCAACCCTCAGAAGTCTACCATACTTTATTGGGTAAGATCACACAATACCAGTTGACCGCATTCAAGACGTCGCCACCTTATGCTCAGTTCACAATGTCACTCAAGAGAATGTGGCATTAAAGCTTTTGGCTACATCACTGAAAGGGAAAGATTTGCAGTGGTTCAAAGGTCTTTGGCCACTCCATTGCAACATGGGATGAGTTGGGTGATGGACTATACCGCTAGTTCGAGAATAGGTCAGATAACCTATCCCTGTTAGAACAATTGAGCACAATTCAGAGGGTACCGCGTGAACACTTGGTTGATTTCAACTACCAATTTTAGAGAACTTGGGATAGAATCCTTGCAACGGTAAAGCCTTTACCAACTCATGCTTTCCTATTTTTCTTAAAAGCCTTAAATAGAAAAAATTTAGTCATGACCCAATCTATGGGTGGGCACATACTCCCTAACGCTTATGACATTGCCATTAGAGTTGATAATTGTCTCATCCAAGCTAGATATATAGCCCCCAGGCCTCCTATGCCCTTATTTCCTTAAATTCAGTCACCTATTCCTATTGCTCTACCTCCTTTAGCTGTTGTCCCGCCTATTCCAATGATAGGTCATCAAAACGTAGCCTGAGAGATTGTTGTTCTAGCCCAAAAACAAGAGTTTCAAGAAATAAAAAATATACTGAAGACCTTTGAAAATGATTTAGTGAGCCTTAAAAAACAATTTGGTCAAGAGCATAAGCCCTATCAAGCCCCGTACTAGCAAAACCAACCTAATAGGCCAACCTATCAAAATGACTACCAAAGCCAAAGGAAAATTTTTAACCCAAGGTTGTTCCAACCATATAACCTGAATGCTACCAGCTCGTCAAAAGAGCTTGTTCCACAAAATAACATTTCCCAAGATTGTGATTGGTGTTATCCATGCAATCAGCCCCATAACTAGTCAACATGTGTGAACGACATGAGAAATTAGGCCTTAATGGTCAAAAATAGATATATTGGTTTAGAGAATATTCTAGGCTAAACTCAAGAACAACAAAAAAATTTCGAGGTTGCTTTGCCAAACTGGCAAAGTTCTAAATTTTTTGGCGTGAACGGCCGGGATAAGAAAATTTCTCTTGTTTTAACCAAAACTAGATCGAGAAAGAGAGCCATGGATTTGGGGCAGCAAGCTGGAAATTCACAACAGTAGCTTACAAAGGACAAGCAACCTATTTCTCCATCAAGTATCAATGTTGTAGCGCAATCTAAGGTGTAGATTGTGCAGAGAGGCCAAGAGATACCTAGCAAGGAATAGTCAATGACACAATTGCAGCCTTTGCAAAAGCAAAACGATGTTGTTGTTATAAAAAAATAGTAGAAGGTAACTCCTACTTCTTTCAATATTGTTGAACATCTCAGAAAAGCTACTGTTAGCATGTCAGTATTATATGCTTTGCACATCCTAGGTCAGAAAAGTTTGTTGCAAGATGCTTTAGCTGAACTTTCCATTTCTAATGATGCTAATCAAGGAGGTACAAAATTTGTGCTTGCGAATTACCTAGAGGTTAAGAATGATCAAAAAACTAAAGAGGTAAACCTCCCTCATTTTACTTAAGTCTAATTATTGGCAATAAGATAGTACATAATTGTATGGTAGATTCTGGTGCAAGTAGTGTTGGGTGAAAATTATGTAATCAGCTTTTTCAATACATTACACAACTAGGACTTTAGCCACAACTATGTGAGATTCAATCTCTCCTCTCAACAAGGGGAGGCGCCCTTCTTATAATTAGAAACTAGCTAGAGTATTTACAAAATATTTACAGTATTTACGAAGTGGGGGGTGCATGTCACATTCATCATTCTCTCTTTTTTCAGAGAAGATATGTATAATGCTTCACAGCTGAAAATGTTCTTAATTCAAAGTACTAGAAACTTCCCAAAGGCAGTACAACTGATTCCCTATCTTGGCAAAGCATAGCTTAGAGGTATCAAATATGATTATAACAAAAGAAAAATGGAAACAAGTAAGGCTCATGAAGGCACAAAGTCGTTTCGTAGTCTTTTCAACTGTAGATCTGTGAAAACAATATAGTTTGTCGTATTAGAAGCAAAAATTCTTCTTAGATGCAACAATTCATTCAAACAACATGAGAGATTACAAGCTCAAAGTCTTGTAGATCTTTCAACCAAAACATTAAAACATAAACACAAATTCAAGTTAGAAATGTGACACAAAGTCCACAAGAATCACTTCAAGTCCTTCAGATTTCATAAACTAATCACCACCAATCTCAATCAAATTCAAGAGACAATTGATCCAACGCAAAGTCTAGTATGCAATTTCTTTATTGATCAAATTTAGATTCACAAAACATGAACACAAAGTTTCACAATTTGTTGCAAATCGAGCAGCACTTCGTTGCAAAAACTAAAGGCCCCTATTACAATAGAAATCCCTCATATTTATAAAAGAGAGGGAAGAGTAAATCTAGGAAAGTTAGGTGAGCTAATTTAGGAAAATATCACCTAACTTTGACTAAAGTCAAAATGTAATTTGTTTTCATGAAACTACATCTCGGATATTAGTGTAATTACATTTTGCAAAATGACATTTAAGATGTCAAAAACTATTTACAAGATGCACAAACGGACGCATCCGAAAGTCTAACACTGGAGATTAGGAATCTTCATGGTTCCTTGCTTGGGCGCAGAAGTCTTCATATTTCTTATTGGTCTCCTACATGAATGTGTCATCTGGAAGAACCAAGATCAAAGGACATCAGCTTCGAGATCACTTGACAAGATCTGGAGAGAAACTGCAAGGATGGTGAATCAATAAGCATTAGCAGAAAAAGTAGCATTGGGAAGAGTGAAGCCAGAAACTAGGCATGGAAAATGATGTGGGAGCGAAGAAACGGGGTTCGAAATGGAAATAGAGCAAGTTTGAAGAGACTAAGTTAAAAACTGCCAAAAGTGTAAAGGTGCTAAAATTTAGCACCATTGCACAAAAAATGACTAAGTCTGGAAAAAGTGCAAAGGTGCTAAAAATAATGCCATAGTCAAAAATTGGCTAAGTCTGGAAGAGAAGTGCAAAGGTGCTAAAATTCAGCACCATTGCACAAAAAATGACTAAGTTTGGAAAAAGTGTAAAAGTGCTAAAAGTAATGCCATAGTAAAAAATTGGCTAAGTCTGGAAACAATGTGTAAGAGCGCACTTTTTTAGTGCTTCTACACATTTTTGAAAAATTACTTTTATGCAGGGGTGCTAAATTTTGGCACCCCTGCATTTTCAATACTTAGCCAAATTTTTAACATGGGCAGGAGCACACTTTTTAGGTGCAACTGCATTTTTCACAAATTGACTAAGTATGAACAATGAGACTTTGCAAAGGAGCTTGTTTCGAAGGTCTTTGCGAAGCAAACATAGGGGATGCTCAAACTGACTGTTTGAGGCTTTGGAATGCACTTCGAGGTGGATTGAAAATACCTCATTTTTTGTGCTTGAACTTCACGAACCTAGGAAACAGACAAGTTTCATAGGGGGGTTATCCGTGGAATGAGCGTTGCTAGATTTTGTGATAACAAGTAGCTCAGTTATGCCTAAGAGTTTGGCTGATAAGCTAGGTCTTGTTTATGAGCCTAACCCCCAGAAGGGCGTAGTTCAGTTGGATGGATCTGCTGTTAAGACTATTGGTATAATAAAAAATTTAGCCCTTACTTTGCATGCATCCCCGAATTTCACAATCCATCAGGATATACATGTTATTGATTTTCCACCTCACTTTTCCATTTGCCTCTCAAGGGATTTTATAGCCAAGTTGGGTGGGTTTTTGTCTTCTGATTGGTCTCATCTATTTTTTAGAATAAGGTATGGTACGAAAGTGACCATAAGGTCTGAGCCTCTAGCCAAATACCATATCAAACCATATTCTCTAAATCCTATAAACGCTAACCTCTATGTCACCTCTGTACTGGAGGAACAAACCATGACCTCAGACTACAACACCCCTATAGAAAATGTGAATCTAGATGAATGGGTAGCCGAAGATCACAAGCTTGATCCTTTTCAGCACATAGATGAGATAGGATTAGGAGTTTATATGATTCTTGAACCTAATATTTATATGCCTAATTTGTTTAAAGCAAAAGGACAACCTATAGAGATAGAAAATGAGCTTTGGAAGCTTTATATACCTTTCAGTTGGACCAGAGAAGGTAAGAGGAGTTTTGAGCATATTAAAGAAGCCCTTGCAGCTGCTCCTACTCTCATTAATCCAAATTATGATAGAGATTTCATTCTTTATGCCTTTGGAGGGGTAGATACTATTTCAGCTATGTTGTGCCATCAAAACGATGAAGGCTTGGAGCAGCCTATAGCATTTTTTAGCTAGGTATTACATGATTATGAGGTGAAGTATTCTTTTGTTGAGAAGCATGTTTTTGCTGTTGTGAGAAGCCTTAAAAAATTTAGGCATATATTATCAAATAGAAAAATTCATTTATTGGTTGCTCATTCAACCGTTAAGGACTTCTTACTTAACTAAGAAATTAATGATAAGCGTGTTGGTTGTGTAGACATCGAAAATATATTGATTGACATCGTGCATTTGATCCTGACTTACTAACATCGTTTCTTCCTAACTCATCCCTCGATCTAACCATTTAATCAAATTCTCTTATCTGATTAAAATCATCAATATTCCTCTCTTAATTAAATAAATCATTTTATCTAATCGAGTCACTTTCTCTTGTTAATTAAATCAATCTATCTGATCTAATTATCCCCATTTAATTAAATAATCAATTTATTTGATTAAATCTCTAAAGTCTATCCATTAAATTAAATAAATTAAAACCTTATTTGATTTAATCTAACACCATCCCTTTTAATTAAATAAATCAAAATCCTTATTTAATTGGCCTTTTTATCATATTCCTCTCTTATTTGATTTAAATAAATCCATAAATCTAAGTCAAATAAGTCACATCATCTAATCTCCTGTTAAATTAATTAACCCTTGATTAATTTAACCTCATCTCATGTCACATCCTCTAGATAATGCAAGTTGCACATGAAAATAGATTTAATTCATTTATTAAATCTCTATTTTCCTCACAAGGCATCTTTTGGAATATTCTCTCAATTTGAATAAAAATTCCAAGTCAACATGTACATCCAACAAGGCATTTAAAACTTTTACATGTCCTTTTCCTTGAGCCAAGTGGCATTTATTGCATTTTCCTTCCCTCTTGCATGTCATTTCAACAAATTTGAATTTCAAATATTGGCATTTATTGGCACAAACCCCAAATTCTTGCACATCCATCATCCATTCATAGCTTGACAAGTGGCACCATATCATTGGATGAATGTTAGTCCCACATTGCTCAAATTTGGACATTCATCCATTTTGAAATCCTATAAATGAAGAGCTCCTTTCCTCATTTTATCATCCACAAACATTGCAAAGTTACTATGCTAAAATACTTAGCCATTCTCATCCATCATTTGAATTCTTAGCTAGGCTTTTTGCAGATTTGGCTTGGAGTTCTCATCTTTCATCAAAAATGGATCAAGATCATCTTCAACATATCAAGATCTCATCATAGGAATTGGGAAAGGGCCAATTTTCACATCAAATTGGCACCAATTCCCCCATGGGATCAAGTGTTTGCTTCTCTAATTAGGATTAAATCTAGTTTTATCTTTTGTATTGTGTTTTTCATCAATTTCTTTCCTATTTTGAGTTTGCAAATGGATTTTATGGGGAATCCTTGTTTTAGCTTTCAAATCCTTGTTTAACTCGTTTATTCATGTTGTTCTGCAGGTACTAGGAAAAGGGTTCGCATAGGTTGGATAACCAAGGTGATGGAGTTTGATGTTGACATTAAAATAACCAAGCTTGTTAGAGGTAAGGGTTTATGTGAACAAATTACAAAAAATACAGCGGGAAGCAGCTTAAAAGAAGCTGAAAGTGTAGATACAGTACTAAACAATGATGATCAGGTTGTTGTTTCAGTTCCTGCTGCTACCTAGGTGCAGCAAATGATGCACTATTTACAAACTGGTGAGTGCCCCGAAGGTTTGGATAGAGAAAAAAATGTATTATAGATTACAGCCCATTCCTTTGAAATTATTGATGGCATTCTTTATAGGAGAGACTTTCAAGGTGTTTTATTAAGGCGCATTTAGCCTGATCAAGTTGACAAGTTAGCATAATTTCATGATGGGCCTTCAGGAGGCCACTTTGCTACAAGAACAACAACCCTAAAAATTATGCAGGCTGGTTATTATTGGCCGGATCTGTTTAAGGATGCTATTGCTTGGGTCCGAAGATGTGAAAAGTGTGCCTTATTTTTTGGAAAACAGAGGCTTGCGACTCTACCCTTACATACAATTCAAGTGGAGCAACCCTTTTCCAAATGAGTTTAGACTTTATTGGGCCAATCAACTCGCCTTCAAGCACGGGTCATAAGTGGATTCTTACTGCAACAAATTACTTCACTAAGTGGACCAAATTTGTTGCTTTGAAGGAAGCAAACAAGACTTTAGTACTTAATTTCTATCAAGACTTAGTGTCGAGATTTGGTACTCCAAATTCAATAATCTCTGACAATGGTTTAGCTTTTATCAGTTTAAGGATTTCTAATTGGTTAGTTAAGAATAACATTTATTTGAACACATCTTCTAATTATTATTTACAGGGTAATGGTCAGGCAGAATCTACAAATAAGAATCTGATTCAGATAATTAAGAAGACAGTTGAGGACAATCAACGAACATGGCAGGAAAAGCTTAAGTTAGCCCTTTGGGCTAACAGGGTGACTCCTAAAAGGGCCATTGGTTGTTCTTCTTATGTACTTGCTTATTGCAAGGAGGCTAAGTTACCTATTTCTATTGAATTTCCTACTTTGAGCTTTGTTAAAGAGCTGGAATTACTGAATGAACAACCTCTTGAGGTGAGATTTGGACAGTTGATAGAGCTCGAAGAAACCAGAAAAGAAGCATTAAGGCAGCTTGAAATACATCAAGCTCAAATGAAGAGCTCTTTTGACAAAAGGGAAAGACCACGGGATTTCATCATTGGTGATTTGGTCTTTAAATGGAATGAGTATAAGAATAAACCTAGAAAACATTCCAAATATGATGCAATTTGGGACGGGCCTTATGTGATCACAGAGTGCAAGGAGCACAACGCTTTCCAACTTTCTAAGTTGACTAGAGAGGTGTTGTCTATCCCAATTAATGGGATCCACCTCAAGCATTGCCTCTGAGATAAGTTCTATCTGTAAATAACTAAAGTAGTTTTTGCAAATAAGTGTCTCACGCACATTTCTTTTCAATAGTTTTCTTTTCCCTAAGCATTGTTGTGCATGTTTAGGTTGGCCATCAAGGCCTGTTAGTTTGCTTTCTACATTGTTTGTTTTTTATTTTGCTACTATTTGGAATGTTGCTGTTCAAATTTTTGAGTTTCATGAAGGGGCAGTTTTGACTCCATGCCCAATG
The DNA here is from genome assembly GCA_007258455.2 of Sequoia sempervirens. Classification (NCBI taxonomy): domain Eukaryota; kingdom Viridiplantae; phylum Streptophyta; class Pinopsida; order Cupressales; family Cupressaceae; genus Sequoia; species Sequoia sempervirens. Next base: position 84,706 of record VDFB02055598.1, read on the forward strand.
GAGTTTTTAAAGGCAACTGATCTAATGCTTATTTGGCAAGCATTTAGTGGAAATCGCCAAACTGTTACCAATTTTTCACTACAGCTCAATTGGTGGAGTTGGTTAAATTTTGTTATATCTTAAAGTGAAAGTACAATTATTTCTACATGTGCTTTAAGTGTTGTTTGCACCATATTTATCAAGTACTAGTTGTGCAAGTGTTTTGAGAAAACTAAGTTTCAGAAGTATTGCTCAAATGCTTTTTCAAATGGAGTACAAAACTGAGTATACAAATGATTAAGCATATCAAAATGCTTTCATTTATTTCATGATGCTTCTCACATTTACATAATTTCATTTGATTGCAAGAATACAAATGATGGTACAAATTTCCATTTTCATGCATTTATTTCATAATGGAAATGAAAGAAGAAACAGAAGAATCCACACAAGTCGTGGTTTTAAGCTAATTCTATTCATTGCAGAAAGTAAATTCTACAACTGAAGGTAAAAAGAAAAAAAGCAGATAACAAAGAACATATCTGTCATTTCCTGTATTTGATCTTCAGTTGATGGTTTGTAGCTTGCTCCATTTTTCTTTCATTCCTGACTATACCTACAAAATATTGAGAAAGGGGTCAATTAAGAGCTTGGAATATGAACTATACTATAAGCTCTACCAACAAAAATATAATTCACTCCTCGAAATGCATGGAATCAACTAAAAGAGAAGTACAAAAATGAGAGCCTGGAAATGAAACATCACGTCATGAAAGCTTTCAATTCTCATTTTTATGCTAACATTGTTTGTTTCCTGTGCAAGTATAGGAGAAGTCACAAAGTTGATCATCTTATGAAGACATAAAAGCATGTGGAGTAAACCAGGCTCCCACAAGGGTAGAGCTCAACATGTTGCCCCTTACACTTACAAGTGGGCTGAGAATGAAAAGTATGATTATCATCCTCATCAGAGCTATTCAACTGAAGAAGTAAAACAGAGTTTTATTCATTAGACCAATCAAGTACATTTTTCATTCATAACCGTCAAGTCTAAATAATGAAATAAGGATTACCAGTGAACAATGAACTTAATGAACTCATTTAAACTGAAATGCATCTTTTAAGGATTGCCACATTAATTTTTTTGTTGCCTTGGATTCTGTTCACATTTATTTATGTTGTTTCATATTTTTTTTGTTCTGGTACAACAAGTTTTCATGCTCATGATGTGATAGTGAACAGGCATACATGATGCCTTATCAAGAAATATCAAGAAGTGATAACTAAAAGCATCTGGAAGAGTTTCAAGACACTATTCTCAAAGTACACCAAGGATCAAAGTCCATTTCAGTTGTATTTGCTTAATGGAACATAAAAATGCATGAAGAGTGCCAAGATAAGGAAGAGTGATATCATCTAATCAATGCATAAACAGTACAGGTGAGAAACAATTTAGAGTTTCTTGTTTTATGTCTCACTAAGGAAATCTTTGCATAAAATTCAAAACAAAAAAGAGGGAAACATTTAAGGGTTTGACATTGTTTTCTCTCTTCAAATGTTTCCTTTCATCATGTTTATATTACTGCCATGCAACCATTTTTCTATTATTTGTGTGTACACATGGATAGTACAATCATCCTGTAAGTGACGAAAGAAGCAACATATTCAAGTGCAAAGTACAGTAACCATAAATGTTTGATAAAGGGGAATATGAGGCAAGAGAGCAACAGTGAGTGTATAGTCGTGGAATGATAATGTAGGGAAATTATCATAGTTATCAAGTGAACTGATCAAGGATTATGAATAGGAAGACAACATTGTGATGACCTTATCAAGTGCAAGAGAGATTCTTAGGCAGTGGAATGTTTGGAAGTGTTATTACTAACTGTAGATCTAGTACATTGAAAGCTGAGTGCACACATCCTAAAAGTGTCAGTTGGTATGTAGAACAACATCAACATGGTAGGAAGTGGATGATACAATAAAGACAACTAGATTCATCTTGGCCGAAGGCAGAGCAAGAAACACATGTTCACAGGTGTAGACATACAAAATTAACATTGTTCATTCAATCAAGTTCATTCATTAACTAAACTAGATTTCACATTAGGTCCATTCATTAGGTAATCTCATCTCCTAAGGTCATTTATTTAAAATCAAATAAACATTATCAACCTTTTAATAAATCAAACATCCATTTAAATCAAATCCAAAATCATATTCCATCATTTTCTAATTCAAATAAATCAAATATCAAAGTCCTAAAAGTCAAACTCACCTAATCACCATTAAGCTAACCTAATCCTAATTAGCCTAACCTAACCCACCCACTTGCATCCTCTAGATATCTCCACTTGCACAAATAAATCAATTTATCGATTTATTAAAACTCTCATTTTCACTCAACATGGCCTTCAAATTTGAAAATCATGACAAGTTGATTTGTCCCTCCAACATTGCATTTATTGCTCTTTTTCTTTTCCCCCTCTCTAAATTTATTTCCAAATTTGAATTCAAATCCTCCCTCTCATGGGCACACTTCCCAAATCTTGCACATCCATTGACCTATCACCACTTGAGAAGTGGCCTCTTCTCATTGGTGGATCTTTAGTCCCACATTCACCCTCTTGGCCAATCTCTCATCAAGAAAACCTATAAAAGAAGGCCTTAATCCTCATTCATGGATCCACAACTTTTATGCAAGGTTACTCTCTTGGTTTGAGAACTCATCTTGCTCTTCATCCTATTTGCATTTGCATCATCTTAAGCTTTGATCAAGGCTTGGGAAAGGGTCACTTGCACATGTGACACCAATCCACTATGGAATAGGTAACTTGTTAATTGCTTTCATTATGCTTTTAGTTTTCTTTTATCATGTATTGCATTTGGAAGATCTACAAGGTATTTCATAGGGTCATTCTTGAGGAATTTGTGAGCTACTAACCTTGTATGAAGTTTAGTTTTGCAGATTTCAAAAGGATGCCTACAAATGGCGCTAGAAGGAGGGCAAAGTGTAACTCCATTTCCAAAATAAGTTCAAATTTGACTATATATTTCAATGGTTTGAAATATTTTCCATAGGAGTCTTTCCTTTTGGTAGAGAGGTTCGGTCTCCTTTCTGGTATGTTGGATAAACTATTTTCTATATTTGTGCTCTGTTTTGATCATAGTATTTTCCGTGCTCTATTTTGATCATAGTATTTTCTGTGCTCTGTTTTGATCACTGCATTTGTCTTGTTTTTTGTCTTTTTTTACACTTTCTATCAGTGTCTTCATTTCCCTACACGAGCATGGGAGGTAGAGTAAACAAGTCATGAAGGAAGTTATAATCGTGAATTGACACTGTAATCATAGTGAAAACTATATCAACATCTGCTTGTTTTCATTTCGTAGATTTGACATTTAGAAAATATCTCATCTTGAGGAAAGTATAGAACTCTTTTGCCACATCATTTAAACTTCTTGGCACTGTTCCTCATTTTCTTATTCTAGCTTATTCGTGAAAGATTTTTTTGCTTTGTCTTTTGCTGTCTGTCATTTCCTTGGCCGATAATGTTGTTCATCTACGGCTTACAGTTCCAGCTTAGTTTGTGCATAAAATTTGATCATTACCAGGGGATATGTGCTCACAGATGGCTGTAGGGTTATGGTTGGTAGATTTCAGCCAGTTCATAAGAAATCTGAGTACTTTAGACTCACATGATTATCTCACCACAGTTGAGTTGTTTTCTATATTTAGAAGAAATTTAAAGTGCATTGTTTAGCCTTTATTATGGGCGTCTAGAAGAGTCATCCCCCATCCCCCTTTCAGCGTTGATCACTCATTTCACGAGCTCTTCACACTCCATCCATTCATTAGCCCGTCCCCACACTCCAGCTAAAGTTCATCATTCCTTAGCCCGTCCCCACACTCCAGCGAAAGTCCTTCGTTCATTAGTCAGGGTATTGGGATGTGTTGCACTAAGAAGTCCATTTAATTCTTTGGATGATGCATAGACATAAATATTCGACCAGCCAACCTATGGCTACGCAAATATTTTGATAAGACACAATTGAATACTCCACCATCTAGAGGCGCTTCATTATGTTCGCTACAACAAAAGCGACTAATGTGTCAATGAGGCTAATGCAGAACTTCGATGAATCTGCCTGATCAAGATGCACATGGTTGGCCATAAATGTGATTCACATTCCTATAATTCACATTTATTTATTTTAATCGATGTATCTATTCGTATGATTCGCAGGTACTCATTTTGATTGTTGTATCTGTTCACTGCAACAGAAGTTGGTCAGTTGTAATCATAACTTGATAGTTGGCAGTCAATGTGGTTCATACTTCACGTTGTAAAGGAAATAAGTCTGGGCATTTTAATGTTTGATGTTGAATTTGTAGGGTCGTTCTCCCAAGATTGGCACAATGACAGGCGAGACAAATAGATTCCTCAGTCTTAGTCTATTTTTTTGTTGTTGTTGTTGTGTTATCAACTTGAGCCATTAAGGTGTCAAAGGCGGGGCATGTTATTGTGATGTTCCTGTTGCACCAATACGTGAGAAAACATTTTATGTTATCAAATATGCTCAACATACAAGTTTTATTGAAAATCTTATCGTTGTCTATATAATGTTTCTTTATTTATTATTATGTTTCTTTCCTTTTCTTTTCTTTTTTCTTTTTTCTTTTACAACTTAAGCATCTATTTTTAAAAACCATGACAAACAAGGTAAAAGGAAATCGGAAATTAAATTTTTGATATGTTCATTGAAAATTTTTAAATCAATTAATCTTTTATCAAATAAAGATTTTGAGATCAAATAAAATCTTTCATGGCCTTTTTTTATGTCAAATATGGAGATTTTGAAAATTAATTGTTCTTTTATGGAAATAAGTATAAGAGTTATTATATGCCTTGCCAACTTTGACATTCCTTATGTATACTTTTATCATTTGCCATGCATTGCCTAAACGCTTGTTTGTAAATCTTCTATAGGTGAAGGTTAAAATCAAGCATTGGAGTTAGGAGAAAACAAAGTTAAACAAAGAAGGTACAAAAAGCAAACAAAGGAAACGCAAAGGCAAAACGAAGAAGAAGAAAATGAAAGGAAGAGAAATGAAGATGATGACTTGAATAGATTAAAGTGTTCTTTAACACTATAGTGTTTATTTAAACACTTTTTTGAAATTGTTATCTTTTCGTTTTTAGGACACTAACTTTTGTTTGGGTCTAAAAAGAACACTTTGATTTTTTCGCAAAGGGTTAAAATTGAAACTTAGGCACCTACTATATTTCAATTTGGGCTAAAATTGAACAAGGCAATCTTCATCTTTCCTTTGGTGCTTAAAACGAATCAAACCATTGTTTGGAGGATAAAATGAATTTGTGCTTTTATTGTTTTGTAATTATTTACACAAAGTAATATCATCAAAAGATGTATGCACTTCTCTCGTGCCTCATGCCGATCTTGAGAATCAAAAGGCTTTTAGTGACATTAAGTTGCGTAAATAATTGCCCATACACACTTCAATTTGGGTTTAAAATTGAACAATATCTTGTGTGAGTGTGAGTAGGGGCATTTTCACGTATATTCTCTTTCTTTGTGTCATCAAAGATTGATCGAGTTACGGATTTTGTCTTTGCTTGCTTTTGTTTATCCTAGAGGGTTTGCCTTGGGGAAAAAGTACTCACCCAAGGGAACAACTCAACCGGTAACACTCTAAAGCCAAGAGTATTTCCAGCCATGATATAAATGTGGATATTGGAAGAAACGCCAATATCACGCGGTTGACTTTGACAAGATGGATCTGAAAGGAGACTCTTGCCACGTTGGATCAACTCCTACGAACGGAAATTCCTTACTAGAACCCATGTGCTAGAATTGGCCAAAATCCTTAATCTATTTGTTGGTGCAAGAACGGTCATTCTGAAGCTGCCCCACACTTTACTGCCCAGTAGAAATGGAAAACATGCCATGGGAGTTTCATGGGTGTTGATGCTTGGCTGCCCCATATAAGGAGTGCCATGGAGGGGAGCTAGTGGGGTCAAGCATCTAACCATTCGCTAAAGATAAGCATAGCTAGACTTGTCCAAGTGGGGATTCAACAAATATTGTCTTACACATCCATAGGGTTTGTACTTGTTTGTGGTTTCAAAAACACGTTGATTTATTCTAAAACATTTGCAAACAAACACTTAACAATATCATTCAAATTTCAAACCCTTTTGGAGACAAAATTCCATTGACTCAATCCATATGTTATTGCTTTCCCTTGGGATTCACATCCTTAGAGGTTTCTAAACATTGGATTATATCTCAATTTGTCTCCTTAAGTAAACAATAGGAAACCCTTGCCTTAAGTTCATTAAATTTCCACATAACATATCTTGTGGAGTTTGAAGAAATTAAGACATTGGACATCTTAGTTTGAAAACTTAATCAAAGAAAGTGTTTTTGGTAAAATAAAGCCATTAAGCAAAGCTAAGCAAAATGAATTTTCATGTGTGATTGGAGACTCACAAATCCCAAAGCAAAAATCATTGGAAATCCAAAAATGAATGTTCAAATGAAATCATTTCTTGGTTACAAAGGTCTTTAGGAAGCATTTGCATGCTCTTCAATACCTAGGTCTAGGAAAACAAAGTGTCTTTTTAGGTTCACCTAAGGATCAAAACAAATCAAACCTCTTTCATCCATCTTTCAAAACATCAAATCCATGTCACAAATCATCTTTTGGAAAATCTTGAAATCATCTTTGATACTAGGCTTTGTGGCAAAAAAAAATCAAAATCATCCAAAAACATTGTGACCAAGTCCTTGAAAACATTTATCAAAACACCTTTGGCTAGGCATGTGTAGATGCATCCTTTTGCATATACTTAGTCAAAGTTATCAAAATCATCTTGTCTAACTTAGTGTATGTGGATGAATCCTTCTTCATATACTTAGTGAAACTATCATCTTATTTGGATAGGTGTGGGTAGATGCATCCTTCTCCTCACACATATCCAATCATCATCCTTTAAACAAAAATATCTCTTAGATCATTATCAAACATCTTAGGGTCCTTTTGTTCAAAATCCAAAACAAAATCAAAATCAAAATCAAGGACAAAATCCCAAATCTGAAATCTAATCAAATCCAAGTCCTAAAGCCTAGTGTCTCATTCAAGATTCATCAAAAGCCAAGAACATCCATATCATCCATCCTTAACATCATCATCATATCATCACCTTTGATCCCCAAAAAGCATCCTAAAACTTTCACTTTAGGACATAAAATAGAGATTAATCCAAAGAATCGAGAGATTCATCTCCCATATTCTCAAAGATTGATCCCTGTTTTATGGTTCTAACTAGATCTCAATACAAGAAGAGTATGGAAGCCAACAAAGAAACACCGGCTTCAAGTGATCTTAGCCAAACCACTCCTGAAATGAATCCCATTGGGGATGGAAATCTCACAATTAGCCTTCCAACATCATCGCAAAACCCACAAGAGGAAACCCAAGGAGAGGATCTTACCTTTGGAATGTCTCACGAAGAAATAGTTGAAATGCTCCAAAATCCAGAGAATCACAAAATCATCAACATCATGATGAGACTTAACCCTTTGTTGTACATGCTTGAACTAGCAAAACAAGGGGCCAAGTTGCCTTCGAATTTTGATGTGAGTACTATCGTGGACACATCATTTCCCCCAATCTCATCCACCATCCCCATCTCATCTACACCTCCATTCCAAAACGTCACACAAAACATTCCTCAAATCACATCATTTGCTCCAACCCAACCCAATGTCAACAAGGGAAACACATTTCTCAATGCTCTTCAATCACATCCCCTTGTTAATAATCAAAGTTCGGACGCAAGCACCACATTGGAACAAAATACACCCAAAAATCCATTACACAAGAATGTTCCTCTCACATTCCATCATGATCTGTCATCATCATATTTTCACGCAACACCACAAACACCCCTTCTCACAAATTCGCAAGAGGAGGGAGATATGTTCGGCCCAGGGGCATATTCGACACCACGATGTTTTCACAACAACTCACATTTCCACCTCTTTCGCCATTGCCATTATCATCCGCACCACTCCTTGGTCTAGGGCTTCCTCCCCTACTAAGTATCAATCAAACTTATATCCCAACCATTAATCAAAACATTACACCAAACGCTCAAAATTTGTCGTTGATATTGCAACTACAAATGACAAACACACAACCAATGGCAACATCATCAAACATCCCCATAACATCACAAAGCATGGTCTCTCAAAGACCAATCACATCAACGACACCACTCATCACTCAAACCACCACACTAACAACACCATCCACCAATCAAGTAATCAACACAACAACACCATCCACCAATCAAACAATCAACATGACACTATCGCTCACCACGAATGCCATTCTGAATCCACCACCACCTCTACCACCACCAACATTCACCACATCAAATCAATATGATGCGGCATTGCAAGCTGCTTTTCAAAGAGGATACCAACAAGTTCAAAAACAAAAAGTTGTGCAACAAGCTGCTCAAGTTGCCAAAGCTGCACAAGCTGCAATACAAGCGCAACAAGCACAACAAGCCCAGGAATTATTGCAACAACAACAACAACAAGCCACCCAAGCTATGCAAGCATTGCAAGCACAAAGGGTCGCTCAAGCACAACTATTATTGCAGCAACAAGTCGCACAAGTGCAAGCAGCGCAAGCCCAAGCACAAGCTCAAGCGCAAGCTCAATATCAAGCACAACAAGCACAAGCTCAAGCACAACTTCTTGCACAAGAAGTGCAAGTGCAGGCATATCAACAAGCACTAAAGCAATACCAAGAACATCAAGAAGTGGCAGAATTAGTAGCCCAACAACAAGTGTTGTGGGAACAACAACAAGCGTTGTTGGAACAACAACAAGTGCAACAACAAGCACAAATCCTAGCGCAACAACAACAAGATCAACAACAAGCATTGTTCATCCAAAAGCAAGTAGAAGCCTACTTCACCCGCCACAACATACCGATACCATCGAACAATGCACCAACCAACCCGTCCACCAAACCAATGATTGAAATACCTCAAAATACTTTCATCCCACCCCCTGATCCCCAGAATGATGTGACGACACAAATCAGGTTGCTCTCGCAACAAGTGCTCGACCTTCAATCGGGGCAGACAACCAAAACGCAAAGCAACTTGTGTCCCTATCCATTTGATAGGAGCTTAGACATGAAACCATTCCCTAAGGGATTTGAAATCCCCAAATTTGACAAGTATCGAGGGATGGGAAACCTTGAAGATCACATCAAGGAATTCCAAGTTCATTGTATGGAGGTCGCATATGACGATACTTATCTGATGCGACTATTCCCTAGGAGCTTGGCAGATCCCAGTATAGAAGGTTTTCCCTCTTACCTTCAGGCATTAGAACATTCCAAGAAATCATAGATGAATTCATTAGGAACTACGCATGTAACATCGCAATGGATGTTAGTCTCGAAGAATTATACACTCTAAAACAAGGAAAGAATGAATCTTTTGCTTCATTCCTTCAACGATGGCGATCCAAGGCCAATCAGAGCAAGTGGACCATGCCAGAAGAACAAGTCTACACGATCGTAGCCAACCTTGAAAGCTGCCTGTCATTTCATCTCAAGGTTCAGGGAATCACCACATATGAGCAATTAATCTCCAAGGCGCTTAGCATCGAAAGAGCCCTTGTGACCCAACCTGCCGAATCAACGTCATATCACAAACCGCAAAACAACCGCCCATCATCTAATTACAATGATAAACCTCGTACATGGGTGAGAAACAAGAACATCACTAATGATGGCGTCGTCGATGCCAAGGTGGTCATCAGTGGTCCATGCCAAAATACACCCGCACCGCAAATCCAACCACAACGCCAAAATACTCATCACACAACATACCAACCCAATAATCTCACCATCAATAACCTCAATGACCAAAGAGGACCACCCCAATGCAAAACTTATCCAAAACATAAATACGCCATTTTGGGGGAACCATTGGAGGACATAATGAAAAAGTTGATTGCCGAAAAACTCATCCAACCTCCTACATTCAAAAATTACCAAGAACCCGATGTCAAACCCCCTTGGTACAACGAGAATCAACTTTGCGAATTCCACAAAATAAAAGGTCACACCAAAAACAATTGCATGAGACTCAAAAACATCATCCAATATCTCATTGACAAGAAAATCATAAACGTGGAACAACCTACGGGAAATCAGGACCTTAAAATCTACATGAATCTAATGCCGAATCATGGAAACAAAGGAAATAGAGGTGATAAAGGGAAAGGCAATGTAAATCATGTCTATGAATTTGTCGTTGCCTCGCTAAATGAAGACTACATGGTCATCACTATCAAGGGCGCCCATGTCGAAGATTGTGGAGTCACCACAAGAGGCGGCAAAGTCACCATTGCAGGATCATCCCAACCAAATAGAGTCCCTACATCAAGAGCCATTCCGTATAGCTACAATGTTGTAGACCAGCTCAAAAGAACACCAACACACATCTCCATCATGGAGTTGTTAAAAATCTCATCAGCACATAAAAAGATCCTTGAGGAAGCATTAGCCTCATCCACTGTCTCCGCAGATCTCGATGTGGAGCAATTCCAAGCTATGGTCGCAAATATCATAACACCTAATCTCCTTACATTTTTTAACCAAGATTTCCCCACCCACCATCTCACATCCACGCACTTCACTTGGAAGCCATTGTAAACAAAAGCAAAATCAAAAGGGTCTTGGTGGATGGAGGTGCAGGTTTGAACATCTGTTCTCTTAGCCTCATCAAGTAGTTAAAAATATCAGAAGATTCCATCAACAAAGGCAAGGGCATCACAATCAAATCATATGATGACCAAGAAAGATTGTCTCAAGGCACAATTAAGCTCCCTATCCAAGTAGGGCCAACACTCATGGAAACTACATGTCAGGTCTTAGACCTCGCATTGCCATACAATATCCTCCTGGGATGCCCATGGATTCATGAGATGAAAGCCGTAGCATCAACCTTCCACCAATGTGTGAAATTCACACATAATGGACAAGAGGTTACCGTCCATGGAGATCCTGAGCCGTTTTTATATTACAAGAATCTTGAAGCCAAGTATTACAAAATTCCCCAAGTGCCAAAAAATGATGAAGGACCATCCACACAATACATCGATCCCACCACTCTCGCATCCACTTCTGTGACAGAGACACCCGCCATTCCCACCATATCCCACATCAAGCTCATCATCCAGGAGGACAGTTGTGGAAGTTATAGGCTCCCTAACAATGCTTTTTTGATAGGAGAGTTACTACAATCTCCTAGATCATGAGGACGCCCACAAGAAAATCAAGCTTCCACATCACAAACGTATCCTGAGGATTATCCCGAATTCACAAGATGGGGAGACCTTGGTCATGAGGTCATTGGAGCAAATCCATCTCACATGTTGTATCAAGATGAAAGACGGGCAACTAATTTACCAATGGACGAAAGAAGCAAAGGCCTACACATGATGCTTGTAATGGGTTATGACCGAAATCAAAGACTGGGACAAAATGACAATGGGCTCATAATACCTATCATGCCAGAGATGCAACCCATAAAAAATCTTGGTCTTGGATGTGCCACTCCGAGAATAACCATACGTGGCCGAAGTCCTTTGGTTAGAGCCACTAATGTTTCTCCTCAGCCAGTACTAGTACAATTACACTCACCAATAGTCACAGGTAGGGACACACATAATTTTATAACTGAGCCCTATATTAGTAGCGATGACGAAGATACCTTATCCAATCTACCTAGGCTATTTGAAGATACCACCCTGTGTATGATTAGTACCATATCCTTTGAACCAGATAGTCAAAATCATGAGATTCATTTAGTCTACCCCCAACTGATCGACTATGACCAACGAGGACCACCAGTTCTCGATACATTCAAAAATGATGAAGCGCTCTCAGAATTCATGGGATTGAGGGATAACATTCTAGATGGAGATCACAAGGAAGGATTTATAATGGAGTTGGACACACACACCTATTATGGGGAAACGATTGAATCCTTTAGTCGCCAAAGTGAGAAACTAAGAATCATATCCAAGTCCTTGAGTGAAAACCACACTGTGGCACTCTCTGACAAGAAAATAGTAAAAAGAAAGGACATATCGAACGGTGAAAACCTCTCTGATGCGCCTGAGGATGAAGGATTCAATCTTCCTCTAAGAGCTCTTCACCAGGAGAAGTCAATAGTCTTGGCCGAAAAGTGCAATCCTGTCAACCTAGGAACAGAGGAGACCCCGCATATCACATTCTATGCAGAATCACTATTATCAAAAGAGCAAGAACTCCTAGCAACATTCTTAAGGGAAAGGTAAATAAACTTTGCATGGATCTATGCTGATATGCCAGGTCTTGACCCAGAAACCGTAGTCCACCATTTGGTAGTATATCCAGACACAAAGCCTGTCAGACAAAAGCTTCAAAAAATACATCCTTAGATCACCCTATTGGTCAAAATGGAGCTCAAAAAGTTGTTAGACGCAAGATTCATCCGACCCATAGATTATCCCGAATGGGTATCAAACCTGGTACCTGTTTTGAAACCTAATGGAGCCATTTGAATATGCATGGATTTCAGAGATTTGAACAAGGCATGTCCAAAGGATGATTTCCCGCTTCCCAACATCGACATGATAGTAGACATGACAACAGGACATGAGATGCTATCACTAATGGACAGATTTTTAGGATACAACTAGATCATGATAGCAAAAGATCAACATAAGATGGCTTTCACTTGTCCATGGGGGACCTACTGCTAGAACATGATGCCATTCGGCCTAAAGAACGCAGGAGCAACCTATCAAAGGGCCATGACACTAATATTCCATGATATGATCCACAAAACAGTTGAAGACTATGTCGATGATATTCTAGCTAAGTCAAGAAAGAGACAAGATCATATAACAACCCTAAGTGTTATCTTTGACATACTGGAGGAACACAAAGTTAGACTAAATCCCAAGAAGTGCGTCTTTGACATACAATCAGGTAAACTGCTAGGATACATAGTCTCCATGAGGGGTATCAAGGTGGATCTGGCAAAGGTGAAGGAAATCCTTGAGATGGAAGCACCAAAGACATTAAAACAAATGAGAGGTATCCAAGGAAGACTTCAATCCATCCGACGATTCATAGCACAACTGGCAGACAAGCATAATCCATATTCTCACCTACTCCACAAGGGGGTAGAATATAAATGGGATACAAAATGCGAAGAGGCATTTAACAAAATCAAAGAATATCTACTAACACCTCCAATGTTAATGCCACCTATCCCAAAGAAGCCATTGATCTCATACGTGTCAGCAATAGCAGCAGCCCTTGGAGCTCTCCTAGCTCAGCATGATGAAAACAGAATGGAGAGGGCTATCTACTATATCAGCAAAACAATGGTCGGTCACGAGATAAATTACTCATTCATCGAGAAATCTTGCCTTGTCGTAGTGTTTGCATCCCAAAAATTCAGACATTACATGTTGGCACACAAGATAAAGCTCATTGCAAAAATTGATCCCCTCAAGTATCTCCTATCAAAGGCAATGCTCACAGGAGGAATGGCAAAATGAGTAATGATATTGTCAGAGTACAACATTGAGTATGTTGAGCGGAAATCCATTAAAGGTCAAGTTATTGCAGATCAACTGGCAGAGGCACTTATTTATGCAGAGAATCCTCTTGTATCTGAATTTCCAGATGAATCCATCTTTAACCTCAATGTAACTGACCATTGGAAACTATACTTCGATGGTTCATATACACAACATGGATCAGGAGTTGGTGTCTTCTTCATCACTCCACAAGGGGACTGCATATCGAAGTCATACAAATTGGCATTTCCTTACACTAACAACATCGCGGAATACAAGGCTTTGACTATAGGCCTCAGGATAGCAGTGCAATGGAATATCATAGCTCTCAAGGTATATGGAGACTCTAAGTTGATCATAAATCAAGTTAATAATGAATATCAAACAAAGGATGACAAGCTAACCCCATACAAAAAATTGGTGGAGACTAAAGGAATCCTTCATCGACATAACATTTGAGTAGATTCCAAGAACCAACAACAGAGCCGCTGATGCCATGGCTACAATTGGGTCTCTAATAGACATCCCTCAAAACGTGCCGAAATACGAATTTATGATCGAGCAACTTCTCATTCCCACATTGGAGGTACCAGAATCAGAATATGTGTGTGAAATTGTTGGTCCTGGCGATCCTTGGTATCACATCTATACATATCTTCGCATAAGAGTCATACCCGCTAACCTACCATCGAGCCTAAAACGAACCTTTATCAAAAAGGCATCCAGATTTGTCATCCTAGGTGATACCTTATACCATAGAAGCATACAAGGTACCTTGCTACGCTGTTTAAATGCGGAGGAGGCATTAACCACTCTAACTGAAGTACACAACGGTATATGTGGTTCACCCTCGAGTGGAATGACCATAGCTAAGAAACTGCTAAGGATGGGGTATTACTGGCCCACAATGGAAAGAGAAGCACATGATCATGCTAAGAGGTGTTTACAATGTCAATAGCATGGGGACCTCATCCATGCTCCAGCTCAAGAGCTTCACCCGATCGTCACACCATGGCCCTTTTCACAGTGGGGACTCGATCTTATTGGGAAAATCTCACCCACCTCATCCAATGGCCACAAATTCATTATAACTGCAACTAAGTACTTCACTAAATGGGTGGAAGCCATACCCATGACATATATCACTGGGAAGCAAATCTCAAAATTTATCCTGAACTATCTCATATGTCGTTATGGCATCCCATAAGCCATTATCTCAGATAATGGGACACCATTCAAGAACCAGGAGGTTCAAGACTTGTGCGAGAAATTCAAAATCCAGCATCGCTTCTCCACCCCGTACTATCCCCAAGGCAATGGCCAAGCATAAGCCACGAACAAAACCATCCTCAAAATCCTCAAGAAAACAATCAATGATGCAGGTCATGACTGGCACTTGCAGCTTAATCCTGCCCTCTGGGCTTATCGAACCAACATCCACACACCCACTGGTGCCACCCCATTCTCCTTGGTCTACGGATCAGAAGCCATACTCCCCATTGAGATCGAGCTCCCATCCCTTAGAATATCATTGCAAAACCTCATCACTGATGAAGACTACCAGGTGTCAAGATTAAACGAGCTGGAGCTACTAGATGAGAGAAGGATCGATGCTTTGAATCACTTACAAGTCTATCAGAATAGACTCAAACGGAGCTACAACAAGAGGATTAGAAGTAGGAATTTCCAAGTCGAAGAATTGGTCTTAAAACAAAATTAGAAGAATGTCCCAAACCCTAGCAGCAAAGGCAAGTTCGAACCTAATTGGTTAGGACCTTTCATCATAACAAGTTATAAATCAAGGGCATATCAGCTATCAACACCTGAAGGGGAACCTTTGCAGGAGCCAATAAATAGCTCCCATCTCAAAAAGTTTTATGCCTAATTCTTTCAAGGTATAAAACCAAAATCCAAAAAAAAAAAAAAGTCCTGAAAAATGGTTACTTCGGTGAAAACCTAGCAAACAGGCCTTTGGTAACAACAAAAAGCAAAAGCAAAAATCCAAAAAAATCAAAAAAAGGATCAAAAAAGTCATCCTCTAGTGAAAACCACTTTGCTGGCACTTTGGGCAAGTACCTTGGTGAAAACCTGGCAAACAAGCGCCTTGTGTAAATAAGCACTTTTCATCCACCAGGACCTTTACGGCTTGTTCTGCATCATCCATCCATTTCACTTCCATCATCCATCGCATTCAGGTCTCCATCCATCACACATCCACTCCTATCTGCACCATAGCTTGGCCCTGTGTTTGTATCATGATCCCTCCTAGTACTACTTGGCCCATCCTCAAGGTCAATTTGTCCCGCCTTTATCAGGGTAGTCTATTACATCACGCTGAGGGCACGTTCTCATCAGATCAAATTCGTGTATGGTCTTAAAGTCCTCAATATTAGAAAATCCAAAAACATCAGAAAATCCAAAAACATCAAAATATCAGAAAATCCAAAAACATTAGATAATTAGAAAATCCAAAAACATTCAAAACATATCAAAATCCAAAAACAGGTCAAAAAGTAATTTCAAAAGCCAAAAACAAGGTCGTCTTTTCGAACTACATCGTCTTTGAGCTTGAACGTAGGCAAGGTTGATCTTTGATCATCCCCCGAGACATTTAGGTCAGTCCTTTAGGAGTCCATCATAATAAACTAACAATTTATCATGTGTATCTTCATCTGTAAATTAGTCAAGTCGTCAGTCAAACTACGTGGTCTCTGCGTGTATAATGTAGGCAAGGCTAATCTGTTGATCAGCCCTCGAGGCCCCTAGGATAGGTCTTTAGGTTATTATCCTGGTCAAAATCTCAGAAAATCCCAAAAACATTAGAAAATTGAAAAATCAAAACATTTGAAAATCTCAAAAAAAAAACCAAAAATAGCCTCAAAACATTGCAAAACTCCAAAAACATCCAACATTTGAAAAATCCACCTCTCATCTCACTTGCACCTGCAATAAACACCATTCATAATAAACTATCATCATCCTCAACCTTTGGTGAAACAGTTAGAAACAAGTCTAGCAGGTTAAAAGTAAAACTCAAAAGCATCAAGTCTCAAGTCTAAGTCAGTATGTAAACAAGTTGGTCAAGTCTTTGTGTCGATAGTCCATCATCCAAATCCCATATCAATCATCGATAACATCATGTCCTAGGATGAATCCTTCCTACAAGGGCATTATTTATCGAAATAACACTTTGGATAAATGAAATGATGTGCCATCCACTAACATGTCCTAGGATGTATCCTTCCTACAATGGGCATTATCTTTTGGCAATAAGTTTCGGTTCTTATCCTTAAAAACACATTCCCTTTTGGTTAGCGGTATTGAAGAACATCAACTTGTTTGTGTGCTTTATCTTTTTCTTTTGACTTATCTTATTGCGCTCAGTCCAAGGAGCTCTCGATGATATCCGAACGAAGGATTTAGAGAGATAGGAATGGGGCAATGATCATTATTCTTTTGTCTGCTGTGCTTGTTGGATGTTCTTGTAAAATAACTTGGCAAATACTTTCTTTGTTAGATATGTATAGAGGATGTTTTGGATGGCTTGTTGACTATTGCATTGATTGGTTATACCTCTCCGTGTTTTGGCTTGAGATGTTTGAAACTTCTAGAGTGCATCCTAGCAAGGTTTTTCGTATGTCAGGTGTGAACATGAATAGTCCTATCTATTTGTCAAGTCAAAATCTATCACACTAAGTACAATGCCATCCTGGTCCTTTATACCTTGATGCATCGTGCTTAGGTGTTTTATCAAACATAAAGTAGTGACCCTTTTAAAATCCCAATCCTTGATAAGCAAATCATCCATCTATCATCATCATTTATCATCATCATTTCTCATCATCATTTCTCATCATCATTCTTCATCATCATCTCTCATAATGTTGGCTTGTTGGATCCTCTTGTCATCATCTAATTTCTTCATTTTCCGCAATAACATCATAGCGTGAATAGTTAAACATCATCACTATTACATCCATCATTCATCCATCATGCATCCATCGTGCATTCATATCATCATCATAATATAGATCTATTAGTCTAAGCATCTGCATAAATCATACATTTACATAATCATAGCATATCACATCATCAATCTCATCCATCTCATATCATATCATCATTTAAGTTGTTTAGGATAATGTAGATTTGTTATTCTAAGCATCTTGAAATCATCTCATTTGCATCATCATCCATAACCATCCATTTTTAACCTCTTTATCGCGAGATCGACCCTCAAATCAAATCTTTTCGCTCGATCTCTTTAGGGGGCAATGTACCAGTGTACTTTCCGCTGGGGCATCCAAAAAATTAGAATTTTTTTTATTTTGATCGCAACAAGTTTATTCTTTGAACCAACGCAACAAGTACATTGCTTCAAAGAGGGGCAAAATGTAGACATGCAAAATTAACATTGTGCATTCAATCAAGTTCATTCATTAACTAAACTAGATTTCACATTAGGTCCATTCATTAGGTAATCTCATCTCCTAAGGTCATTTATTTAAAATCAAATAAACATTATCATCAACCTTTTAATAAATCAAACATCCATTTAAATCAAATCCAAAATTATATTCCATCATTTTCTAATTCAAATAAATCAAATATCATAGTCCTAAAAGTCAAACTCACCTAATCACCATTAAGCTAACCTAATCCTAATTAGCCTAACCTAACCCACCCACTTGCATCCTCTAGATATCTCCACTTGCACAAATAAATCAATTTATTGATTTATTAAAACCCTCATTTTCACTCAACATGGCCTTCAAATTTGAAAATCATGACAAGTTGATTTGTCCCTCCAACATTGCATTTATTTCTCTTTTTCTTGTCCCCCTCTCTAAATTTATTGCCAAATTTGAATACAAATCCTCCCTCTCATGGGCACACTTCCCAAATCTTGCACATCCATCGACCTATCACCACTTGACAAGTGGCCTCTTCTCATTGGTGGATCTTTAGTCCCACATTCACCCTCTTGGCCAATCTTTCATCAAGAAAACCTATAAAAGAAGGCCTTAATCCTCATTCATGGATCCGCAACTTTTATGCAAGGTTACTCTCTTGGTTTGAGAACTCATCTTGCTCTTCATCCTATTTGCATTTGCATCATCTTAAGCTTTGATCAAGGATTGGGAAAGGGTCACTTGCACATGTGACACCAATCCACTATGGAATAGGTAACTTGTTAATTGCTTTCATTATGCTTTTAGTTTTCTTTTATCATGTATTGCATTTGGAAGATCTACAAGGTATTTCATAGGGTCATTCTTGAGGAATTTGTGAGCTACTAACCTTGTATGAAGTTTAGTTTTGCAGATTTCAAAAGGATGCCTACAATAGGTTGTCAAGTAGAGTACCCAGCCTTTCAAAGACAAATGGAATGGATGCATTGGGAATACATCGCTACAAGAATGTAGTCGGGAAAAGTGAGACAACAGTGGTAATTTTTAGTGCACTTTCAATGATAAGCATCATGATGGAGCTATATATGCAGAAAAGTGAAGGAGAGACAATGAGTTGTGTCCAAAGAGAGTGCTCTATTGAAGCAAGGAAAAACACATTATTCATTTATAACATGTTTCAGTTTTGAAAAAATGTACTCATAAAGAAGACTTGCAGCCATTTTGGAAGAATATGTTTCAGGAGAGCAACACCCAGGATGGAATATAAGAGGCACTTTTATTACTTTCTAGAAAATAAATAGACTTCCTCCATACCACAGTAAGAGGTACAAAAAGAATGTTGTTCGCTGCAAATAGAGAGAACAATCAAGAAGTGGTTCATTACACAAAGAGTTTTCTTTCATTTTCATTTTTACAAATACCATATGAAGTGTTCATCTCAAATGCAAAGTATTCTCCTTGTTTCAGTGAACCTTCGTGAAGTTTTTGAAAGAAAACAAAATAATTGTTTCTTTCAAGTTTCAGAAATACCCACATTGGGTTTTAGGCTAAACGTGCAATTATACTTGAAATAAAGAATACCCATATGAGTATTTTAAATCCAAATGCAAATTTCTTCAAAATACCATTTACCCATATAATGGTTTTGATTGATATCGGAATGTAAACGATATGCTCATGAGTCAAACTCCATTTTTGAATGTGTAACAAGATACCTGTATTTTTCATTATTTTTAGAATACCCGCATGGGGTTTCGTTAAAATGCAAAAATTATACAATGCTCTCATGGGTCGAGCTCGAGTTTTGGAGAGATCCAAAATAGACATTTTTTTCTTCAAAATATAGTATACCCATATGAGGGTTTGTTCTAGAAATACAAAATACATGTAATGTGGTCTTGGGTCGAGCCTAGAAATGTTCCAAAACACCCATTTTGTGCATGAGTGGCCGCAACCAAGAGGAGGGGTTTCAATCCCAAATTTCACTTGAAAATAGAAAACTCTTTTGAGTTTTCCATCTAGGCGCCAAGATCTTAAGTAAGCAATGTATATTATACAAAATTTCTAAGTGAAATTCATTAGAAAAGCATGAGCATGGCACAACCTGTAATGGGTATGTTTTGTTTCAAAAAGAAAACAACAATTACTCTCTTCATAGAAGTTATTTTAAAGCTTTTGTTTGACACAAAAAAGCAATAAAAGTGGGAGCTTACCATTCGTGGTTGTAGAGAAGCAAAAATAGCAACCAAGCTCTAATAGAGCTTCCAAATGCAAGGTCGAGCTCACTCTCATGGCGGCTGGTGAGAAGGAGGAACCAGAAATACAAGATGCATCATAAATATGATTATAAGCCACGACTTGCGAGGCCATTTTCTCATCAAAAGGAGCCAAGAAATGAATAGAAGGCAGAAAATAAAACTTACCATGAGCATTGGAGGCCGAGCATGGTCAGAATCAAAAGATTGAAAGCTCGATTGGAGGCTCGAATGGAGGTTTCAAGCTAAAACCCTAGTTCACATGGCAACGACATGCAGAGGCATTCTCTCCAAAGTTTTCACTTTCAAAATGATGTGAAATGATAGGGATCCCTTGGTTTTGTTCCTTAGGGTTTTCTTCCAACCCTAATTCGACTTAGGGGTATTTTTGCCTTAGTTTTTTTAAAATTTATTAATGCCCAAGTCAAACTATGGTGGCCGATTTCACATATGCTTAAGTCCTTTTTAAAATGCATTACCTTCAATACCTAAGGCATTTATCCCATGCTTAGACCTTGATGAAAGATATATGCCTTGTTTTTTTAGAAATCAATTACAATGTAAGACAAATATTGTCCATATTTTATGATTTAGAAAAAAAACAAATATTGTAATGGAGGAATAAGGTTATTATTTTGCAAAAGATTTTCTAAATCTTTAATTGCAAAAAATAGGTCAAATTGTGAGAATATTAAATCTGCAAATTATTGTAAAGCAAGAATAAAACAATGCTTTATAATTTTTTTTATTTCTTTGTTATTTTTAGCATATTAGTGATTGCTTTTCCCCTTGGTCAGATTTGAGCTTCATGGTGGAGAGATAAGGTGATTTATTTGCTTTTAAAGCAAATTTCACCTATTTTTAGAGGTCCTAGGGCATGCACATGCAAAAAGTGTGACTTTTCCGCTTTTGTGCCACATTTTTGGGTAGTTTTAGATGCTTTTTCTTGAGCTTTCTTCTTGAACTTGGATTAGGGTTTTGAGATATATCTTGAAGAAAAACTTAGTGTTTTTCTAAGTTGAGATTATTTTTTCTTGCTCTGATACACATTCTGAGAGCTTGTAAACTTTTTGTACTTAGTTTATGACTTTTGCATACTCCAATTCAAGAAAAACAACATTCCTATCTCCAATTTTTGTCTTTATTTACAGTTTTAGTATGATGTCTACATTGTGATTTTGTTTACAGATCATTTTCATGTGCTATTATTGGAGATCATTGATACAAAAAGTTCATTTAATGTAGGTTGCATGTTGCGTTTAAGTCTAAAACTTCATGCAAATCAATTATGTACTGGGTGTTCATGAGAGATTGTGAATTCATTGTTGTTTTAGATGAAGACTGTTTTTGGGTAGAATATCAAAGTCACCATTAAGTTTTGGAATCATATTACATAAGTTTTACATTTCATTCATATTTTCTATCCCTTTTCCCAGAAAGTCACTTAGAATAGGATTCATCATTTGGAGAAGCAGCTCACTCTGGAGATTCCCTTTTCACATAGATCATCCACATCTGAAAAGGGTTTCCATGTTTCAACAGATAGTTTGATTTTTGCAAATCTAACAAAGGGTGCATATCTGATTGACAACAGTTACTTCACTAGTTTGACTTCTATGATAACTAGCCATTAGGCCATTGTGTGCAAGAGCACGTTTGTGTTTTTAGTTAGCTTTTTTGGATAGCTCTAGTGGGTGTTGAGGACATTCCATTTATCTTTTGAATGTTAAGAAGTCAAAGTTTCAAGGATTTGTCAAGTGAGTAAGAGAGCTATGGGAGTAGCCTCATCTAAAATATTGTGAACTAGAGTTTGATATACCATTTAGAGAGCTTGGTTTTCATGGAGTTCCTTTCAAATCCTTTGCTTTTATTGTTCCTACGGTAAACTGTTTGGTAGAGTTGGTGGAATTACCTTTCTTAGTAATCACTATTAGTGAGATTGAGAATTGTTAACCTTGAGAGAGTAGGACTTGGGAAAAATTCATTTGATATGGCTATTGTTTTCAAAGACCTCAAGTGGGATGTACTCCGCATGTATGCCATTCCTCAATCTTCGCTTGATGGCATCAAGGAATGGTTGAACTCCATGGATATAAAGTATTATGAAAGCAGAATGAACTTGAACTAGCGACCAATTTTGAAGACTATTACTGATGATCCAGATAAATTTATTGAAGATGGTGGTTGGGAATTTTTGAATATGGAAGCTAGTGATTCTAATTCTGATAATTCAGAAGAGTCAGATCAAGGATACGAACCCTTTGATGTAAAAGAGGAATCAAAATTAGATGAGGAAGGTTCTAAAGATGAATCTCTTGTGGAGTTAGAGGAGGACAAAGAAGAAGAATATTTTGAAGAGGAGGAAGGTAAAACATTGGATGAATTAGAAGCTGAAGCTAGAAATGCAAAAAGGAAAAAGGAGATGAGTTTGATAGTGAAGAGGAAAGGTGGCAACGAAAGGTAAAAGCTACAAGGAAGTCTCAGGCACCTAATATTAGAGATTCAAGAGGAATGCCTGCCAAGAGGCATAAAGTCAGATGAATTGATTTCATCTACATCCTTCTACTATTTATTCATGCATATAAATGATCATCTTGTAATCATAAGATTTGAGCTCTATTTACTCATCCTACGCATCAATAAACAACTCAACACAAGAGATGCAAATTGACATATTAACACAACAATATCCAACTAAGTTATTGAAACTCAACTATTGATACCTCATTCTCCATCCAAATTACAAAATCATTCCACTTTTTGTTTTGTAACATATTCTTTTCAAATTGCTTTGGATGGCGGCCATATTTCTCCTCCTATCAAAACATGGCACATGGACTAGTTAAACTAATTAATATGCAATCATTTACTTTTTCCAAGGAAATAAAAAAATATATATCATTTAATATATTAAATATACTTACAAATGTACAGATCAAGGCCTATAAACCTTTCTAGCCACTGCGATGCGTGGCACGAAGTTTCTCAAGCCTAGCTTTAGAGGCCTTGTCTTGAAACATATACTAATTCAATTTAACTATGCACAAATAAAATATAAATATCGTTAGGACCGTTAAGGGGCTTGGTTGGGTTAATCCGACTAATTTGTCTTCGGAGGTGGAAAAATGGGAGAAACCAATGGAAGGATGGTGGAAGGTAAAATTTGATGGGGCATCAAAAGGTAATTTGAGTCCATCAGGGGTTGGTAGCATTGTTCGAGATTAGGATGGGAATGTGTTGGCCGTTGGGGAAATTAGACTGAAGGAAGGATCCAATAATGTGGCTAAAGCAACAACAACTTTAATGGCAATTAAGTTAGTTAGGAAGTTAGGGGCCACAAGGATTCATGTGGAGGGTGATTCCTTGATAATCATCCAAGCAATAATAAAAGGAGGAATTGATGCTTGGCATTTGTAGGGTGTGATTAGGAAAATTATTTAAGAATTAGCTCTTTTTTAGGATTATAAGATTAGTCATGTTAGGAGAAAATGGAATATGGAAGCAAATACCCTCTCAAAATGGGCTTTAACGTTTACAGAGGTGGATGAATTTATAATTGAGGATTTTAGAGGAGTTTCTTTGGAGTAATTTTTTTTGTTGCATTTAATGCAAGGTGGTGTTAGTTAGTAAGTAGAGGAATGGTTTTCAAAATTCTTGAAGGACATGAAGCATTGATGAAGGTTTTTTTGTTGACATTGGATGTACCTTCGACATTAATGGTGATGGCCGACAATTTGCTATGTAATGAAGTTTTTCCTTGCATTTCCTTCAATGCTTCTTGGTTTGCGGGAGTA
The DNA here is from genome assembly GCA_007258455.2 of Sequoia sempervirens. Lineage (NCBI taxonomy): Eukaryota > Viridiplantae > Streptophyta > Pinopsida > Cupressales > Cupressaceae > Sequoia > Sequoia sempervirens. Next base: position 108,844 of record VDFB02055598.1, read on the forward strand.
AGGAGAGTGTTAGGACAGCGGTGTGAAGTAGTCTGGTGGCTAACGTACCAAAGAAGAAATGGAGGCCAGCTTCACTATGAAAGCAAGGAGGAAATTGGATCCTTTTGTTGGCAAAGTGATAGTGAAGAGATTGTGTGGCTTGTTCCTGTACAAGGATGTGAAGGTGCACAATCTATACAAATCATTATGGGTAATGGCTTTGAAGATTTGAAGCACAAATATTAGACTAATATGGATATATACTCTCTGATCATGGTGTGGGGACTGGACGTAGGAGAGTCGGTGGAGGTTGTAAGGAAAGTGATGAAAGTGTTGGTGCATAGGGATTTCTTAGTGAACATGGAGAGTATCCCGGAACAAGCTATACCAAGACAAGGCTTTAATGTGAGCGAAGGCATGGAAGGTGTGGACCCAAAAGTAGCAGAGATAAATCACCCTTTCATTAGGTGGCCAAAAGGAAGAACCAAAGCCGTGTGGAGAGAGGGTGCAGAATGGGGGTGGCAAGCTTTGAAACTATGCGTTGAATTAATGGAGACTGAGGAGATAATAGCAGGTCTTAATGCCATCACCAGAGAGGAGCTGTGTGAGAAGAAGGGTTTGCGTTCGAGAAAGAAGGTGAAGCTGCTCGCGAAATTGTGCCCATTACATCTGGGTAGTGCTTCTAGAACTTCCACGTAAACTCAATGCTCATTTTTTGCATAGTTTACTGTGTTTAAGCTAGATGTTGATGTATAAGCTTAAGGGATTAAGCCCTATTTTTGGTTTTGATACTATAAATAACTGGGGTTTGGGTAGCAGTTGGTTGGATAGTTTTCAAGCAATTGTCGTATGGCTTTTTGATTTGTAGGTTTTTATTCTATTTTAACAGACATGATGTGATGGTGTTGGAAGAACTTTTTATTTGGAGCTTTGTATATTTTGATTTATCTTAAATAAAATAAAAATATTATCACTAATAAAAAAAATAAAAATTTAAATATCGTTTAATAAATTTGATATAATCTTATGAGAAAATTCAAATACCTGCGTACTCTCCTCACCGGACTTCCTCCGTGCATCCTGGCTTTGTGCTATAATATTTTGAGCCAAAGCTCAAAAGAGTAGGGTAAATTTTTTTGTTGGTTTCTCAAAGGTTTTACAATTTATAATGATGGGACAACTTAGAGGTTAGCTAGACAAGTTAGGCCATGAACTAGTAAATAATCATGAATTCAAATGCAATACAAAGATCAGTAAACAATCACGAATTCAACCAAGGAAAAAAAATTGTAACCTTACCTATGGTGTTGCAAACTAAATTGAATTTCTCATCAGTTGTTGGTAGTGCCCTGCTCTCTTCCTTTGCACGACGTCTTTCCCTTTTTTGTCATATGATTTCTTCCTTCACGCGGGAAATTTTAAAATTTTTAATTTTGATTTAGTAATTGACACTTTAGTCGGTGTTAGTTAACGCCAACTTTTGGTCGTTAATGTAATCAATTTGGGGTGCCTAATTGAGCACCTATCAGCATATTTTCATTGTTTTGTATCACAAGATCCCAAGTGTTGGAAATAATTCCAACTCCTGCCTTGTTCTTGTGACCACCGCTATCTTGTGGCTCCTTCATCAGCTCGGTGTGGTAGAGTGGTTTTTACCGCAGTCCCACAAGGTGTTTCATCCTTCTCGATGGTAGTGCAATGAAAAATTCTGTGGTAGCATGCGAGTATTCCTTCTGTTCCTAGCAGTGTTGCGGTGACTCTTGCAAGTCTTCTACCATTAGCGTGCGGTGACCACCGCTATCCCGTGACTCCTTCATCAGCTCAGTGCGGTAGAGCAATTTTTACCGCGATCCCACAAGTTACTTCTTCCTTCTTGGCGGTAGTACGGTGAAAACTTATGTGGAAACATTTTATTCATAGAGGAGGCCATGGAGAGAATACATGGAAAACATAGAAATACTAAATCGCTGAGAGGAAAGTGGGTGGGAATAGATGAGACAACATTGATTAAACACTAATTTTATTTTGATATTTTGTTGTGTGTGAAAAAATTACTAATGACCTTTTCATAAATGTGTTTGATAGCATACCATGCCATTGGAAATTAAGGGGGATTCATGTCTTACAGTTGACTTAAGGAGTGCTATAAGTCGATTGTCAACATTTACAAGGTATGTGGTTATATGAAACGTTCATGTGTGAGAGACATAGAGATATTATATTGCATTTTAATTTATTACTAAAGGTTCATACTAATTTACTATTCTTATATTAGATGGGTGGCCTCCAAGGAGATCCATGAATCTGAAGTTCCTAAACTTTGAAATGCTTCAGTAATATTATGTTGTACTTGGACAATTGAAAACCTATTTTATTCTCCTAGCAAGCTTTTTTATTTTCCATTATAATTCTAGACAAAACAACATTTGTGGGGATGGCCTTTTACACCAATCTTAATTTGTATGAAGTTCATGAACTTGTTGTCAAGCAGTAAATTCCTTTCGTAGATAGAAATGCAAAGGCTTCATTTAAGAAAAGATAAGTAGTCTCTTTCTGAGGGTAATCCACATGCAAAAAGAAAAAAACACATAAAAAAAAAATTGTACAGTAGAAAATCAGATTCAATCAATTTTTTATAAGGAAAAATAGGTTTTGAAGGGGCCCCAAAACCCTTAACAATGACGCCAAGTTGCAAGAGAAATTAAACCACTAAGCCCAGCAACCCAAAAAACCAAAAAGTTGACATAAGATGGAACATTAACAACCTGTTAGCAAACCCAAAAGCAAAAAACATCAACAAACTTGTTGAACCAAAAAAGGAAGCACCAGCTACAACAAATTATCTAAAACATTAGCCAAGGCCATGTTCTCCTTGATGGCATCCTCATGCATACTAATAACATCCTTCAACTGCTCAACAACAACAACCCTCTTTTTCATCTTGCTCCTCGTCCTAAGGCATGGACCCGCCTGCATGTCCTTCTCCAGCATAGGAGTAGAAGCTTCCGCTTTCTCCACCAAGTAAGAGCCACTAATCTCTTTAATCCTTTCCTCCATATTACCCAAGTCAAGTGATTTTCTGGTCTAATTCAACACTTTCTCATTTGAAACAGAAAGACCCATAGCAGTGGTCTTCAAAGAGTTATTGTTGATATTGACCACTGTTTTCAAGTCCTCTGACATCTTTCCCATTTTATCCTCTAGACTTTCCACTCTGTCCTCTAACATTTTATTAACAATAACTTCCAAAGAGGAAATTCTTTCCTCATGAGAAACCCCCAAACGATCAACATTGGTCAGTAGCTTATCAAGCTTAATATACCTTGATTTCACTTTGCCTTTTATTTCCCACTCCTTTTGGTTACCTCTTAGCATAGCAACACAAATATCCTACCAATTTTTCATCTGAATATTGAGCTCCTTAACCTCCTTAAATAACCACTTAACCAAAGAAAGCAAATTTCTTGTCCCATCTTCGACCATTCTACAAAACATATTCATGTCAATTTCATCCCAGTTAACTGGAGGCTGACCCTTCTGCTCCAACTCAACAGGGGCATCAGAACAATCCCTATTTTTTTCATCCTCTTCTTTGGTTGGGGAAAACTCAACCTCCACAACATCCTCCTTTATCCTCTCCTTATCTGGAAAATTCTTCAAATCAACTAATGCCTCCAAACGTTCCTTCTTCACTTCCTTCTCCATAGTAGAAAAATCCTAAGAACAATTAACTGCATCAATCCCTTGCATATCCACGTGGCTAGTCTCATTAGGCTTCACCTCCATCTTAGAGTTACCCATATCAGCAGGGCCACTCAATTGAACACCAAATTAACCGACACCTTAATCCCCTCTAGCAGACCATCCTGACTAGGAATAGGGTTCCCCAACGAAGCATTTTGAACACAATCAAAATTTGAAGGATCCACATCACCCACATGATAACAACCCTTCAAACCCTCATCACCCACAGGATGACAACCCTTCAAACCCTATTTTCTAGGAGACAACGCGAGATTCACATTTAAACCAGGGGCAACCACCTCAGCGCCTATCTCAATTTTCCTTTTGGCCGAAGCTTTAACTTTCTTCATGCCTTTGGTTTCCCCTTTGAATATTTTCTAACAGAATTAGCCATAGTCTACCACAAATCCACATCAGTCTCATAACCCTTACTCCATTCTTCAAATTCCTCATCCCTTTCCTCAGAGCCTCCTTCATCAATAGACATATCCTCATATTTTGACTCTTCCTCCTTTGAACTACTGACCCTTTCACTGGTAGAGTCCCTTGTTTCATACCCATCATTTTTAACTCCCTTCTTACCAAGAGTTTTAGGGGAGACTGAGATCAACTTTAGCTTGATATGAGAAAAAATCAAACACATAAGCCCTTGATCAAGAACCGCCTTCTTAGGGTTCTTTTTGTGGTCTTCAATACTCTTCTCCATAGAATGTAACAGGTAAAAAGGAAACAAGACCGAAACATTATGCCTAAAATGATTTAAGAGCATAAAATGGTGAGTGTAAACCATAGAGAATCTACCTTTAAGGGTGAAGTAGTGCATAATAGCCAACACGAGGTCCCTCCAAAGCGGCTTTAGGGACTTCCTAGCATAACCTCCACTTCCAATTTCCTTAATCTTCTTCCTCTCGTCATGTTTAAAGAAACTCGCAAAATCCTTCTTAGTCGCTCCCCTATCTTTAAAAAATTTCTCCCATCAATTGAAAGACCAGTTACCTCCACAATAAAATCCTCATCAATTCAAAACTCAACGCCCTGGTAACACAGAGACCTCCCATTCCATCCTTTCACAAATAAATTTGTTACATTAGGGTCTGGGCCTTGAATTCTCTGCATAAATTGAGTAACCCCCCCAATTCCAAGTGCTCCCACACAGTAGCATTTTTCTGAAACTCTTCACAGGAACTTAGCTCAATTCTGCAACGGTCACCACCCATAGTGATAGGCAACAAACGAAAACCCAAGAACACCTAGAAGAAATGAAAAAGTAAAATGAACTAGGTGCTACTCAAAGCAATACAACAAACACCCACAATACGTGTGGGCTTATCATTCCAAGTACAACCCTGCCAAAACTGCTAGTCCATCCTTCTACGGAAACCAAGGAAAGAATAATGAAACTGAAAGAGCATCGTGCAAAACCCAAACCTTTCCTCGAGAACATCTCGCCTAGAAACAAGCTAGTTGGTCATCATTAGAAATACACTTTAGATTAAGAGGTAGAAATTCAAAAGAATCCCACTCAAATCTCTCAGCCACTCCCATGTTGGCAATCACATCAGCCATCATGTTCGCTTCACGAAAACCATGTGTGATTTTGATCTCCTCAAAAGAGTTAATAATAGATATTGAGTCATTAATAAAATTGGAAGTTGACCATGAAGGACATTTCATCATAAGACAATTAATCACATTAAGAGAGTCTCCCTCTATCCATAGTTTAGAAACACCTTGTTTCTTAGCCAAAACTAATCCATGATAAACTGTTGTAGCCTTCGCATAAAAAAGTAATTGTACAATAGAAAATTAGATTCAATTAGTTATGTTTTATTTCGCTTGCACACTTATCTGAAAGACATAGGGTATTCACCATACATTTCCCTTGACAAAGCAAACATGTGCTTTCATTTATTTTTACTGTATATCTTAGAAGTGAAATTGTTGTTACATAATGATGCACTGAGAAAATAATATATACAAAAAAATACAAAGAAAATGTTTGAAATTTAACATGCAACCTATTGTGTTGTGTTGAAAGGAATCAAGATTAACTGGGACAATAAATAAAAATAAAATTTTGATGATTGTACTTAAAAGTGAACAGGATATGAAAAGTGTGGACAATGATGGTGTTGAAATTGAAAACCCTAATTATGATGACATTACTGTTTTATGTCATTGGAGATAAAGAGAACATACAATTTTATATACACAACAAATAAAGATTTAAAACTAGTATTAAACTAAAAATGTAAACACTGTAAATTTTTCCTTAAACAATAGTTCACATACTCACTTACAAAAAGGGTGAAGCATTTTTTATTCAAACTTTGTTTTCTTTAATATAGACATAACAATAAAAGAATATTTACAAGTACAAGAATATATACACTGTTTCATAGAAAATAAGGAATGTTTCATAGAATATATCTTTAGAATGTAGGAACTTCCTTTGTCAGATATTTGGAAATTCCTACACACAAGTTCTGCTTTGGAGCGAAAACACCCAGAAGTGTTTCACATTGGCTCAAGGTACAATCATAAATTAATGCATATTGTTGATTATTATAGATTGAGATTAGAGAAAATGCAGAGCTTGAGCGTTCAACTAGCAAAATAAGAAGATATGTACATGGACTAGACCTAAAAATGTTAAAGAAATAATTCAAACGAGCGATTGTACATAGACAAGCAGATTTGTGATTTTATCTTTAGAATGTACAAACTTTCTCTATCGGATATTAAAGATGTCAGGTTAGATCAGAAACTAGATAAGCAGATTTATGATTTTATCTTTAGAATGTAGGAACTTCCTTTGTTGGATATTTGGAAATTCCTACACACAAGTTCTGCTTCGAAGCAAAAACACTCAGAAGTGTTTCAAACTGACTCAAGGTACAATCCAACCTGGTTATGACACCGATAGCAATCCAATTTTTCCTGAACCATCCATACCCAAATGTTGCATCACAATCTATTATTCCTACACATAAAAATGCCACATATTAACCCCTTTTAAATAAAACTCAAAATACCATGAAACAATGAGTCCCCTATATTAGTAAGTAAGTAGGCAGTCTATAGGGAATAGTTTGATTTTATACAAGGATGCTCATGAAAGGAATCTTCAAGTGACAGTGAGTGAATTGTTTGAGATTACAGATGATGGTGCAATATCCAATCTTAAAGGCAGTTAGCAAAGCAGTAAATGTGCAAGAAAATCAAATTGTACACAACAAACAATTCCCAATGTTATCTTGCATAATGCCTTAAGTTTGAAGACAAAAATATCATTGTATCTTGATGAAAGTAGTGACCTTAATGGTCAATCACTGGCGACCATGATTTTAAAACATGTTATTGTGCTTATGGAGGCAATATTTTAAGCAAAGCAGTGAGTGGTGATTTGGAACAATGGTAGGTATGAAGGACTTGCTTTATATGCATACTATGCATTCTAGCTTAAGACAACGTTCTTAGAAGAGATTGAAGGTGGATTATGGAAATCAAGGGTTACCATGATAAAGATTAAAGCAAAGTCTGAGATCTATTAAAAGCCACTATCATGAAGATATTAAAGATGTCAAATGCAAAACCCTAGCAGCTGGAGTAATGAACATAGTGTGAAAGAGGACAGTGTGCTAGGTCAGATTTAGGAGATCTCCACCTTATCTAATCATAGGAAAATACATCATTTATTTAAATTAAAAGAAATTATTTTAAACCCTATATAGGACACATTGATACTTCAAAAGCATCTGATTTATTTTTTTAAATTAAAAGAAATCATTCTAAACCGTATATAGGATACATTGATACTTCAAAAGCATCTGAAGGAATTTGAGATTATGCAAACATATGGCAATTAAATACCTGGATTACAAACAGTAGCGCGAACATTGTAACCCTCGTTGATCAAAGCAAAAATGAGATAAACAACAATGAATCCTATGCCTCCTATCACACACATCTCCTTACCATTCTTTGTCATTCTTTACTGAAACACTTCTCCATTTTGGCGGGCTATGCCTGCAAATAAGGTTTCAACAAAGGTTTTATTATATGTTTATTAAAATGAAAAATCCATTCTGGCGAGCTATGCCTGAAAATAAGATTTCGACAAAATTTTTAGAGTATGTTTATTAGAGTTCTAGAGTATTTTGGCGAGCTATATTCAAATGGATTGCGAATGACGTGATTTGTTGTATTTAGTGTTGTAAATTGTAATGATGCCACAATTATTGTACTACCACCATCTCTTATTATACCCGTTGCGGTATATCAATGTTTTCCCCTTCCCTTCTACTATTTACTGGACTACCACCTTGCTCAAGGCTTCTTGTTGTGAGGTTGCAATGTATACTGCTCTACAACATATGTTGCTCACCTTCTCAGTGGTATAGTGGTGTATGCTTTTGATCATTACTCGAAGAGTGTCGATGAGACAATCTTTGTTGTCTTATCGATATCTCAATGTCTCATCGACATTAGATCTTATGTTCCTTTGATGTTGGTTGCTAGTGTCGATGAGACAAGTTAATATATCTTGTCAATATACCACTGTCTCATCAATATTTTCCTTCGGCAATATTTCTTTATATATTGGTGTAACTCTGCCATGTCGGGGAGACTCGTGATTATCGTTGTGGTATGGCGGTGTTTTTCCCTTCCCTTCAGTTGTTTACCGCACTACCGCCTTGCTCAAGGCTTCTTGCTGTAAGGTTGCGGTGTATACTACTCTATCGCATATGTTGCTCACCTTCCCAGCGGACTAGCGGTGTATGCTTTTGATCATTACTTGAAGAGTGTCGATGAGACAATCTTATTTGTCTTACTGATATCTCAATGTCTCATCGACATTACTTCACTATATCCAAGAGTTGTGTTTCGTCAAGCACTTGTAGATATACCTTGTAGATGTGACGTAAGTGATTCTCTCCTCGATATTCCTGTATCTTGTTGACATTTCACTATTTTACATCATCGATGAGACATATAAATAAGTCTCTTGACATAGGGGTGTCTAAACCGATGCTAAACCCAAAGCTAAACTCGAAGCTAAAAGTGGCACTCAACTCGAAGCTAAACTTAGAGCCAAAGGCGTCGTTAACAGTGGTGCCACTCTCGAAGCTAATATCGACACTAAAGGCGGCACTAATTTGTGCCAAATTAGTGCTGCCTTGTCCTAATCAGTGCAAATAAACACCAAAAATAGTGCCATCTCGATAAATAGCGTCGACATTTTAAAAAAATTGGCAAAAAATACATTAAAACAGTGGGTGGAAGCAAAAAATGGAGCAAATCACAGGGATTTGTTGTAGTGTCTCCATCTCATATATACTTATCATGCCTTATCTTTCTAGATGTTACACATGATGTATTCATTATGGTTATTGATTGACACAATATGTATGATTATTTGATTATCCATAGGCCACAATTACTTTCATGCATGATTATACCTCTTCTTCATTTCTTTGCATCCTTCTATTTTATAAATTCCCTTTGAGAGTGCATACCAAAGACACACTTACATGATGATACCTTGCAAGGTCCATTAATTTATATGGAACCCCCTTCATGTACTTTAATGTTTTGAATATTTAATTTACATGCATGTTTGTGAGCATTGCATACTTTGAGATGCATGCTCATTCTAAGGATTTACATGCATCTCAAAGTGGGGGAAAATTGTAATGGTAAATTTTTTATACCTATCTCATTTTCCATTTAGTTTTGTTCCCATTTTGAGGAAATGTCTTGATGTATGTACATATCAACAAATAGAAAAATCTTGTACAAAGTTGGGCTCATTGCCCTTGCCTTTATCCATATCTATGTATATGGATCCCCATGCACCTAGCCCCTACCTTATCCTCTATCTCTCTGTCTCTCCCTCTCTCTCTCTCTCACACACACACACTCCAATGCATTTGCCTAATTTGCACACTTATCACATTAGTCACTAGATATAACCATTCCACCACCCAAGACCATTTCCTACAACCCTATGGTTTTAGATGTGACCTTTACTTGCCAAAATCCAAAATCCAAAATTGGCCAACTAGGTCCATTCATTTTCCTATCTTAAGTTGATTAAGTATACATAATGTAAAATTTGATGCTACGTGCTAGTATTTAAATACATTAAATATAGTCATTCTAACCATCAAGCATTATCTAGAATCCACTTATTCTATAAAACTAGCAGTTGCACAATTAATATGTGCAACATAATAGCCGATAGGAACCACAGATCGATTTGCCGTAAAGCTTGCCGTAAATAGCAATTTAAATCGCTAGAAAGAAAATATTTCTGCTAGAAAACCCTAACTTACTCTCTTGTTGTTTGAGCAGCTCCACAGTAGTTCAAACATGACAACCATGTTATCCCCAATCTGTTTGATATACACCCATTCCATTCTCACAAATAGTTTGTTAAGGATCCATTTCATTCTCGCACTGCTTTGTCATGCCTTGCCATTCCCAATGGCCATACACAAAACCTCTTCTCAAACTTTGCCTCCACTAAATATAACATGTCTGAGGCCGATATCACTTGGATATACAAATGGGCCCCCTACTTGCAGAATCATCGAACCCTTGACAAATTTGAGCATTTTAGTCACAATTTGAAGAAGCGTGGCTTCACTGATGTCCAAATTGCCAATATAATGAGGAAGCACCCCTTAATACTCGACTTTTCAAAAACAAAATTGAAACCTAAGATCAAGTTTATGGAAGAATGCTTTCTTTTCACCCATTCAGTGTGATATAATTGGTGATTTTTTAATAGCTAGAAGTTTTGTATTAACTAAAATCCATTTTAGAAATTGCATCATTATGTTTAGAATGGTAATTATGTCAAAGAAACAAGAAGTGAACCGTTGTACATAATGTGTTAAGAAAAATAGGGCAAAACAAAGCAATATAAACCTACAACAAATTAAATAGAGACAAAACACCAAACACACAAAGACGAAGAAATTACGTGGTTCACCAATCAATTGGCTACATCCATGGGAAAAGTGGGTGTTTTTTAATACCTGTATGATAGCAACAACAATAAATAAATTTTTTGTAATGCATCTTTAATGTCTCTTTATAAATATTTTATAGAGAACGATCAATGAAGATGAAGGGACATAGGGAAAAAGAAGAGACACAAAGACAAAGGGAATGCGAAGATGAATGTGATTAACCTAGGGAATTTTTTTTTGCAAACACCAATAACACTATGTTTTTTGTAAAATACTCGAGCCACTTGCTCAGATTGTATTCCTTAAAAGATTCAACCATAACATAGTACACTCAACAATAATCAACAGATCGAAATGGTGCATTGAACTGTAGTTCTTTTATTCCATTCAAACTTAGATCGATGGTCACACAACATATGAATATATAATAGAGTCGTCTTTGCATCTACATAAATTAAATAGGGATGATACAAATGGTTTGATCCTCAATAACAATCGCTTGCCTTAGAACTCCGTTGTGGCTGGCGTCATTCTAAGATTGACATTGATGCCCGTCATCTGCTGAAAGAAAGGAATGAGCAGAGCCATGACAAACTAGGGCCTGCATTGTCTTTTCAGAATGTTGCGAAAGGGTTGGTCTACCATCTTGGATAGAACACTAGCCTCCACCAAATCGTCCAGCTCTGCCTCCACATTAGGCGTTCCTCGGATCCTCTAGAGCATAGTCTTTTCCTTGTCCAACTATCCCCGTCAATTAGACTATTGGGCGTATCTGACAACATGAGGGATCCCATAGTCATGATCATGGTCCGAACGACCACCAATCCCAAAGACAACCGCCATCGCAGTTCCATAGTTGATCAGATTCACCGTCAGCACACCTATTCCAATGAATAACTGGAATCTTGTGTTCAGACCTCCTCTCATTTTGGGCGATGCCATTTCTGACAAGTATATGGGAACTGCCTGAAAATCCATTATAGTGGCTCAGAGCTCTGTTTACTGTGTCGAGAAATGGGGGTAAGAAGCTCACGAACTTACCTGATATGCGAAGCCCACACTGAAACCTAGCATGATACGTCTGATTATGAGCATAGCAATGTTTACTACAAACCCGTTGAGTTCCCCGACAACCGTGAACTTCTCCCCGGTGACATCAGACTGGGGGAGATCCCGGTGAGGTCTCCCCACGTAAATAGCTTATTGACTAATTAAAGGAGCAATTAATAAAGGCACATGTGAGTATGGTGCACTAGAAGAGTAATGAAAATGCATACATCATTCAAGGACCCTTGCTAGGTGTCTTTGAATATTTGTACATATTTTTGGGGATTGACCTTGGAGAGATTGTCTCCTTATAATGAAACTATAACCCTTTCTAGATGTTTTAAAATACCGAGAGTTCTCAAATATAAAAAAAAGAGCAAAGTAAACAAAAATTATCCAAGCAAGCAACATAGTAGACATTTAAATTGCATATAGTTGAGTCTAGACTTAGAGGATGAATCCATGGCTAGGGACTTGACCTTGACCTACAAACTTTTTTTTTTTTTGATGCGTAAATGAAGATTTCATTAATTTATAGCAAAAATACATTCTGTTTGGTAAGCCATGATCCATACATAGCACATGGGGCATGGCCAGAGCCACAGGCAACCGCCAGTAGGCCCCAAAACAACCTGCAGCCACTCCCTTGACCACCACGTACAAAAACCACCCAGACGCAGTGGACAAAGCTAGCCAAGAAAACCCAAACACCGAGCACATGAACTCCCAATCAAACTACGACTTATGTGCTCACAACCACCAAGTGCTTCCGAAAAAGCACCTCCAATCTGTCCCCCAAGCCGACCCGAGAAGTGTCCTAAGAGCCCTTAAAGACACAAAAGCATTGCCATCCTGGCCACCATGGGGGATGTTTTCCCTAGAGCTTAAATGTGGATTCAAATGTTGTTGTTCTTCTGTGCCCATCCACACCTTCATTAGCTAGTTTTTCAGCCTCTGCATTTGCTTCCCTGTAGGTGTGTTGAAGCTCAAAGGATTTGAAGCCTTGTATGGCATTTATTGCATCATCTAAGAGAGGTTGGAGCTTCCAATTTAGCAACCTTCCAATTTTCAAGGCTTGAATCACAATCATCAAATCCCCTTCAATGACCACCCTCTTTACACCAATATTTTTGCATAAATCAAGGCCTCCTAGAAGGTCATGGAGTTCAACAACCGTGTTGGTGCCTACTGGTAAAGGAATCGAATGGATACCCAATGATTGACCATGACTATTTCTTAGTATGCATCCAACTCTTGAGATGCCCGGGTTTCCTTGTGAAGCCCCATCAAAGTTTAACTTAAGCCAACCAGCTTGGGGAGGTTGCCATGCTGCCTTTGTTTGTCTCTTTTTGGCCCCTTCCATCTTAAAAGCACCAACCTGTGGTACTTTTAAACCATGCCAACCTTTCCGCATCTATGCACCCCACTCTGTAAAGCAAAGATCTTTGCACCTTCCATTAGCCACCCTGTTATTCACTAATTCCACTATCACTACTTCCAGGCAATTGATGAAAGTTGGCAAGCTCCGTTCTGTTTCTGAGAATATTCTTCTATTCCTCTCTTTCCAAACTTCCCATACCAATGTGGAAGGACTTACTAACCAAAATACACTGCACAAAGAGTTATGTTTGAGAATAGGCCACAACGAAAAGAGCGATCAAATGTCATTTTGTAGTGCCCTAGCCTAGCCAAGTTTGACACATAGCCACCTCCAACCAGCTTGGGCAAATGGGCAACAAACAAACAAGTGGTTCGTATCTTCCTCCTCTGTTTTGCATAAAGCACACCTTGAAGGCCCTTTGAATCCCATTTTGCGGAACTTATTAGCTGTCAACACTTTGTTTTGAATTGCCGCCCACACAAATGTGCTCGCTTTGGGTAGACATGGCTTAATCCAACACAACCCCAATGGCAAGGAGGACTTCCTCTCCTCGACACACAATGCTGCATATCCTTCCTTTGCACTGTAGGCTCCTGTGGGTGAGCCATTCCAAACCAGATTGTCTTCACCAGTTCTAATTACTATTGATCTATGTCCCAATATATCTAACAAAGCCTTCCTATCCACTTGCAGAATGGGAACAATGCTTAAGTCCTTCCATGACCAAACCAACCGTCCCTTAAACCACTCCTCTTTGAGGTAGTCTCTGACCTTGGTTCCCCACAACTGGTGTAACACAACTTTTGATTGTTCCATCATTAAAATACTGTCCAAGCATGGATATCCCCCACCACGAGTCCTCCCAAAACATTGCAGATTTCCCATCTTTAATGTCCCAAGTAAGATGTTTCAGAATAAGGGGACGACAAGCCTTCATGAAGTTCCAAATCCTCGAGCCCTGGGGTAAATCGTTTGTGAGCAAGATACTATTTGCTGCTTCTTCAACAAGATACTTATGTTGCAGAATCCTTGCCCATTTCGCCTTGTTATTCTCATACATGCTCCAAATTAGCTTTGCTCCCAAAGCACGATTTTGTTTCAAAATGTCACGAAGGCCCACCCCTCCATTCTCCTTCGCCTTGCAGACCATGTCCCAAGCAACGAGTGGATATTTCTTTTACTCTGAGGCTCCCTGCCAGAAAAACCTTCTCATGTCCTTGTTAATTGTATTTGCCGTAGTTTTGGAAAGAGCCAAGTATGATAGTAAGTAAATGGGTAAGGCTGATATCATAGCCTTTAGCATTACAATCCTCCCAGCCCATGAAAGCCATTTTCCACTCTAGGAAGTCATCCTATTTCCTATTTTCTCAACCAAAGGGTCCTAGAGTTTGGAGTTACTTATACCCAATGCTAAAGGTAGACCTAAGTATGTGATTAGAAATTTTCCAATTCCAAAATTAAGAACTCTTGCCACCAAAATTTCTTGATGATGAGGACCTTTGACCTACAAACTTGATACCAAATAAAACACATATTTAATTAGACTCGAAAACATTCATTAATAAAGAAAAACATCTTTTATCAAATTTATTTTATTTTAATTAAAAAAATCAATGATTAACATACATTCTTCAACGATAAAACTAAATACCTTTTTCTTTTATGTTTACTTTCATAAATTATCAAATTTATCAATTCAAATTAAATGATTCCTTAAATATAAAATTTATTACAAACCTAGACTAAAAACCTAAGGAGCTTTATTTTCCTTTACAACATCTCAACATGGCAAGCATTTGACCCGCCAATTGAAGACCACACTAAAAGAACTACACTATACCACCGTGAAAGAGGTTAGGGTTTGAAAAGATAAACGAGGTTTGTGCCTCGCTACCTAGGGTTTCCGAGTTTTTAAACCCTTTTCAAAGTGAAGTTTTCTCTCTGCAGGTTTCACCAGCAACTGGAGAATTTTAAGGCGTCTGTGGCTGGGCTTTTTTTTCCATCGGCAAAATGGTGGCCACTAAGAAAACTGTATGTATACCCATATATCGCTGATCTTCGTAGGATTCCTCAGTTTCTTTCTGGGTTGTGCTTTGTGTTTATATGGAGTTTTACGGAGGACTGATGATATTTTTTGTTCTTTTATTTTCGGCATGCGATGAGTTCTTGCTATGTAGATTAATCGAGGAATAATGGTAATGGGTTGTTGCAGAAAAAGGCTCATGAGAGCATCAACAACAGGTTGGCTCTTGTGATGAAAAGTGGAAAATATACGTTAGGTTACAAAACTACCCTCAAGTCTATCAGGACCAACAAAGGTATTTTTTTTTTCCCTAAGTCTTACAGATTTAATATTGGGAGCGTATGAATCTGCAAGTGAATTTGAAGACTTCTTGCTTTTTAAGCTTTTCGAGAGAGTTGATTGGTTGCACTTTGTAAATGAAACTGTATTAACATTTTCATTATTTTTGGGATTTGGGAAATTAGCTGGTTCATCTGGGTTGTTTGGATTTCATGAAAATGTATTCCTGGATTTCGTAAATAGCTGTTTCATCAGTCATGTCTTCGGGTGCTCTCAGCTAGAGTTGCAGCATTCTAGCTAAATTATGCAACTTGAATTGAACTTCGGGCTATGAGAGTCCTGCTGATTTACCACATGAGCATTTAAAAAGATTATCCCTATTGGAATAGCTAATTTGTGGTGTTGAGAATTTGAGGTATTCTAAATTTGAGGGCACTTGGTACTAGGCCGTGCATAATCTCTTATTTTTAGATATTAGGAAGTGGTGAAAACAAGTTTCCGGTCTTATGATTTAGATCTGCCTTCCATACACCTAGGGCAGTAGACTTTCCTTTAACTTTGATGTCTGTTATCATTGTACGAGATTGATTTTTATGCACTTGAACAAAGCTAGTAAATTTTAAAGTGGTAATGATATCCTGATTGTTAGCAAATGTGATAGGGTTTTTGAGAGTTGGCTACTCTTTATTGTTGTTAAAATGGTAAAGCGCCCTGCTAGGGTGATCTTTAAGTTGGTATTTCTTTGTTAATCCAGATCCAGAATATTATATATCCATTCAGTACTTGTGGGATTCTAGAAATGGTTGAAGTCATTGTGTGTTATTATATTATGCATATTTAGGCAGAAACAGCAGATGATTTTAGTTTTTCTATCTACATAAAAAGGTTGATCAAGCACACCCACAAAGAAATGTATCAGGTTTCTGTTTTTGGAATAATTTTTAACAAGTTGGATTGGTTGCTGAGTGATTTCTTTGTGGAATCTTTTAGTAACATACATGATCAAAAGGCAATATTTCAAGATGCAGGGTCGAACCTTGGCATAAACAATAGTTACATGAAGCTGGAAAGTCCCAGCTTAAGCTTTGTTATGTTTGGCTTTCACAACACACAATGCGATTTGTGACAGCTAGTCTCTTAGTCAAAATCACAGTTTACGAACTCTGTGAGCCAAGTACTGCAGATGAGCTTGTTAGTTTCTCTGTAAATCTCTCTACAGCTATAGAGTTTTTTTGCAGGGTATTCCCTTAAGGCTTATCACCTGAAAAAAATTACAGACCCTTTAGTTTTTGCCCATTTTGTCTTCAATGATTAGGATTTATCGACTTCTCAAGTGATTAAAAGGATTTATCAACAGCTGGTTAAAAGTCATAAAATTATGAAAAATGGGATATGTGATGTTATCCCTGTAGCCTTGAAGTCCTTAATTGGGGCCTGGTGGTGGGGTTCTGCTCCTCTATTCTGCCCTGTATTGCAGCAGGGAATGTGCCTGGGGTGCTGAATCTTGTCCCAGCTGGGAGCTGCTGACCCCTCCAGAGACCTGGTCTGGTTTTAGAAAGGCAGAAACATTAAAATTGTTTTGGATTTTTTGGCAAGGACAAACAAAGTGCAGAGTTTTTCCCTTTATTTGGCATGAAATAAAAAAGACTACATTTTTCCCCCTTTTTTGGAAACTTAATTGGTTTTTTATCTCCTTGCAATTAAATCTTGGGTAATTGAATTCCATTTGTACTCTTAGTTTGCTGAATTGGTCTTGATTTTGAGTAAATGCCACTATGATCAGAATATACTTATGTGTTCTCTAACTTCATTCTTCATGCGTGGCATGCATTAGTTAAGTTTATTTTGTGTATTTATGTAATTTTTTTATCTGCTAAGATTTTGCCAAATTCGATTTTTTAACATGGTCAAAATATTGTATTAGTAATTCATCTTTTTCATGGGTTTATTTTTCTGATTAATGAGCTAATATTGGAGACTCAGTGTTAACCAAATTGGCTACATGTTGGCCTAATATAACTTGCCATTACAATAATGACCTAATGACTGTTAATAATTTAATTACTATTTGGTAAAAAAAGTTCTCAAATATTCAAAGGAACATTTGAAGAATCTCACGTCAGTGGAAAGAGACATGCTAATGAATGGGAAAGATCAAAGATATATTAGGAAAAATCGGGAAAACTTCATCTTGGATGTGTAGGATTCTTTGTTTTAGGTTTCTCATGATGTTAGTAAATTTCTTGATCTTTTAAGCTATGTACTGTACTTACGTTTCATGGAATTTACATTTATTTCTTGTGCATTTTCAGATGTTGAAGAGAATGGGTTTTCATTACTTTTTTTTATTTAATCGGCAGGTTACTGACTAATATATGCCTTTTTGATCTGCAGGAAAGCTTATTATAATCGCAAACAACTGTCCTCCTCTTCGTAGATCAGAAATAGAGTACTATGCCATGCTTGCAAAGATTGGGGTACACCATTTCAATGGAAGTAAGTTAATTCTTTCCAATGTCATTGATGAGAAATATTAGAAGAATCAGATATGATCCTTTTGGACCAGGCTTGCCATTTTTTAGAGTGGAAATAGGCATGTTATCACATCAGATGCATCATTTTCTTCTCTCTGCTTGATGATCTGAACTTGAAAGATGTCTAGTATACTTGGCATTGAACTGTTTCTTTCTTTCTCTTTGATTTTTTGTTGGATTTGCTGATTTTGTTCTTTGCAATATTTGTGTTTTGTCTGAATGGCATAGAATGGTATACTTAAATTAAACCAACATGGCTTGGTTTCTGCAGTGAGCAGTCCATTATATTGTAGTTTTATCAAATGTAATTGCTGCATCCAAAATTTCTTGCTTAACAAGGACTGTCATTCTAAATTGTGTATATTGTTGCCTTTTAAGTCATTTCTACGAAGTTTTACATCTGAGATGTATGCATTACTTATCTGAAGTTTCCTTATGATGTTCTAATAGTCTCTTTGGAAGCCAGGAATTTTTGTTAGAAGGTTTAAAGTGAATTAGACAATTTAATTGTGTCAATAGATAATGAAGATAAAACATGGAATGCTCAGTTAAATCATAGATTCATAAATCATGTATTTGTCTCAGTTGTATGACTTTCTGTGAAGCTTTACAGTTGACAATGTCTAGCCTTTGATTGCTTCTTTGGACCTGAGGTTGAAGGAAATATAACTGATTTAGGAGCTGTAAAACCACAAATAGAATTTGAATGAATTTTCATTTGTCATAGTCCTTCCAAGCATAATCACCATTCTCAAGGTTTTCAGTGTTTTTGTTTCTATTTACCAATCCTGTATTCTTACGTAGTTGTTTAAATGAGATCTGTTATTGATTGCAGACTCTTTCCTTATCTGATTTTTTGGACTAAAAGTGTCTAGTGTGGTGGCTTGGTTATGATGTACAATTTATTACAACTAATAAATAGATACTGGGTGTTGTCTTGCTCCATAGTATAAATTTAATCTGACCAGGACAAATTTGGATGTTGATAGATTCTGTTTTAGATAGTCGTATCTGTCAGATTTGTGCCTTCATACTATCAAGGGGGCTTCATTTTTGTTTCATTTACTACTAACAATATCGAAACTCTTGTATTAATGTCTAATAACTAATGCTTTAAGTATTACTTCATAGATTATAGTAGTGCTCCGCTGGCAATAGAATATATCTTTCTTGTATCTGCAAGATGCCACCGTACAGACACACTTGGCAGTAGAACCACTGTGTTTCTTGTTTCTGTTGTATATGCCTCTTCAAACTATTTGACCAATTTGGAACATATTTTATATATCTATATGAATAGGCTCAGACATATCCTGAAATATGTGTGATTTCAAAGTGTGCTGTCTTCAGGGTAAAGTGCATGACATGATTTCAAAGAGTTGAACCCAAGTACGCCCTAAATTTTGCTGAGTTGAGTTGGTTGTTACAGGCTTTCATAAGTGAATTTAGTACCTTTGTCTATTGAACAGTTATAGACAACTTTCCCCATCAACATCATCTGATTCTTTAGTCAGTGAAATTGTCTAGTCATTTACTTCTCGTGTCGATCTATATTTTGTTTAGAAGCGTTTGTGTGTTTCCTATATTTTGTTTAGAAGCGTTTGTGTGTTTCCAGATATTTATTTCATATAATATGTTGCAATTGTCTTTTGCAGACAATGTTGATCTAGGGACAGCTTGTGGGAAGTATTATCGGGTGTGCTGTCTTAGCATTACAGATCCAGGTATATATTTTTTGACATGAAAAATGGATATATGTCATCATTATTATTGCATTTTGTACTTTCTCCATCTATTCTAAGGTTTCCTCCAAGATAGCTTACTCTTGACCTTGCTTATATGACTTATATTTTCAGGTGATTCTGATATCATTAAGACAGTACCATCAGATCAGTGAGTGCATAATTGGGATGGTTTTGTCAGGAAATTGTTAATTTTCGTACCTGCCCAAAATGTTGGGGAGGGAATAGGGAATTAGTGGTAAAAACTTTCAGATGAGATTCATTTCAGTTTTTCTTTTGGACGGCAAGAAACATCAACCTTTCTTTTTAGGTTTGAGTTGTCTTCTGATTAAGAGGGCTATTTATTTTGAATGACCAAAATCTGTAATCACGGAAACTTGTAAGGTTGTCAATCAAATCTATATTCCATAGTAGTTTTCTTTTGGATGGGGTGATGCTTTTTTTTCATAAAGCTCTTGTACACTGCAATATGAGGTTTTTATTTCAAAAATATTAATTTTCACTGATGAGTAAGTTCTGTTCCTATAGATTTAAGTTTATGTTGAAGTAGCGCGTTATATATATATATAATAGATCTTTTGGAAAGAAGGGATTTATACTTCCTTAATTGGGCATAACATTATTGTCTTAGGATTTGCGTGTCTTATGAAATGAGTCAGTTCTGGGGTAGGGGATGCTTCATAGATTTAGTTAGTCTTGGATGTGTACATTGATTTCACTTGCACAGGCACAGTATGCAATTCTATTGTTGTTAAGATTTACCTTTCTAGTTTACAGGTCTTACAAATATGACAGTAAAATAAATTATGAGACATGCAAGCAAATTATTAAGAATTGCTGACTACTACTTCTGAGATCTTTTTAGATAGGGTGTTTTAGCTTGATTCGATCTTTGGGTTATTTTTGTGAATTTTGCCAAAGATTAATTGTACTCACACTTGCAACTAGTGTTAATCTGTTATTTTAGTGAATCTTTAATTAAAAATTATGTTGGGTATATGCTTTGACAATGTTTTTAATGTAATTTCTTGACATGTTTACGAATGTGTTGCTATTCCATACTATCTGCTATTATTGTTACCAGAATAAGAAAGATTGTTATGAATCTGTATCGATGAATGTGCTGCTGTGTAAATGAGTTAAATGACTACTTGTTTAAATGAATGGTTGAAATGGAATGACAGTAGATTCGTCTTACTAATAAGTACTATTAGTACCAATTATTTGTCAGTAATATTTTGATGGGAAAAGGAGCATTTCTTTTGAATAGGTGATTATTGCAGGTGTCATCTATACTCTCCCCAACTTTCCCCCCAATGACACGTGTCATCTCTCCTCTCCCTAACTGTCCTCGTTCTCCTCTCCACATTGGTGTTCTGCTTTCTATTAGATCTTTTTGTTGGGAACATATGCAGTTTGTTTGTGGAAACATGTGGGTGAGAATTTTAAATCTAAACATACCTCAAATCATATGCATCTTGTTTGTCAAAACATACTCGGGAATTTTAAATCTGTATATATGCCCTAATACCATATGCCTCTTGTTTGAGAAAATATACTCTAAAATCTGTATATGCCTTAACACCATATGCAACTTGTTTGTTAAAGCATGCAGGAGAATTTAAAATTTGTAATATCTGAACAGTTGAATGTTTAATATAGAAGCAATCGTTTTTAAAGATATTCAATTCCCTGAGTGAATAGCATGTACGACTTGCCAGTGGCAACTCTTTGCAAAATAAAATGCTTTATGTAAGAGAGATATTATGTAAGAGAGATATTCGTGCCAACTCTTTGCAAAGTAAAATGCTTTATGTAAGATTGCATGATGCTAGCAGTTGCAGTGGCCTATGTAAACAATTTTTTTTGCAAGATCTGTTATTCCCAAGGATAACTATAAATCTGCATGATTAGACAACGACATTACAACTTTTTTGCCTGCTTTTTCAGATAAATGTTCAACATTAGTGACTTGAAATGTGTTCAAGCAAGATTTTTTTTGAAGATCCGTAACACCCCACTAAACAGGCCATGTGGCTTGCTTTTTGTTTTATTCTAATGAATTGGAGTGGGTTTTAGAAAGCAATGAATTTTTGAACATCGGTAAAACCTACGAGGGGCTTGTATTTTATTAAAATCTTTAACGCCCAACTAAACGGAGTATTGTGACTTGCTTTTGTCTTTTGAAATCTAAATGATTTAATTTTAATGAGTTACGGTGAGTTGAAGAAAGCAAGGATTCTTTAAACATCGGTAAACCCCAAAGAAAGAGTGAAGGCATTGTTTTTGACATTTAAAGTTAAATATTGTGTTAGGAAATTGCAATTGTCATTATTTGATCACACTTTTGAAACGTTAATGGTTGTCAATCTATTAATAGGAGGTCGATTCCTAGATTTTAATGACGCAAGTTTTTGTTGTGTATGCCCTTGTTTAATGCATTGAGTCTTGGGCACAAAAAAAAATCGACTTCTTGTCGTTGGTACTATAGAATAGGTAAAGCCAATTATACTTGTGGAGAGGGCACAAGTTCTTGCGATTTTTCACCAGTTTTGTAGCAAGGTAGCCAAAATTTCATCTACATGGCAAAATCAAATTAGAGAACCGAAACTAGAAGTGATCCTGAGGCGGCCATGCTATTAGTTCTAGCCACAATTTCAACACCTGGCTCTCAAAAGTCACTGTTGGGCAGAGGATAGCCCTTATTGAGAAAGGCTAGGGAGGTTAAAAACACTTGAGATGTGGAGGTAGGTTATTACGAAAGATGACTTCTAGATTATTCACGACTAGTGCTAGGACCATATAAAACTTCTCCACAATAGAAATGCGGTAATAATAGTTGAAAAACCACCACCAATGTTTCCTACCCATTGCTTTGAGTCAACCAAAACATTGAAAGGCCTAGAGTGGCCCTATAAGCTGACATCTACCTGTAAATTATGAGAAGAACGGGAAAGACCCTCCTCTCGGGCAAGTATATTGACACACAAAATAGGTTATCCACAACTAGTGCTAAGTCTGCACAAACTGTTTTTACGTGAGAATATGGTAATCAACATTTGAAAACCTCCCGAAAGGGCTTCTACCCATTGATCCAAATTAACCACAATAGGGGAAGGCACAAGGTAGTCCTTATTTGGGCTGTGCCATCAACCAGCAAAATATAAGAAAATGGGGAAAGAACATGTAAAATCCATTTATAAAATAATTAATTTTTGCCACCTGAGCAAGTAGATTGGAATAAAAAGCGATAATGATAGAGGATGGTGTTTCGATAAACCATATTGTTGCTTTCAAACCCCTAAGATGAACTAATTTGATGAAAAGCAATATAACTTCATCCTCCACATCGAAGAAGTTCTTCACATTGGAGTCGGATGTTACATGATTTTTCTGGTTGTTTCTGAACATTTCTACGATGATAGAGAGTTGAGGTCATAATAACTTCATCCTCCATATGGAAGAAGCTTCTCACATTGGAGTTGGATGCTACACTACAATTTTTTTTAGTTGTTTTTCAACATGACGATGATAATAGAGGGTTGTGATTGATGATCTCCATGTTGTGTCCAAACCCAAGATGAACTCATTTGATAAAGCGCACCATAGCTTCATCCTCCACATGGAAGTTCCTCATATTGACATTTGATGCTACATTATAATTTTTTTGCTATTATTTCCTCCACACTTCTATAGAGTTCACAAACAAAATATTACTGAATAAATCTTAAGCAAGGATTGACGAATATAAAAGGAGCTAATCATATTTTCCACAACCTTTGGGTCACTTGCATTCAAGGTCTTGACACTCCAGCTGTTGTCACCAAGACAAGTGCCCTTTCACTTGCTAAATGAAAAAGGTTCACACACTAGAAATTGCAAAGAATTAAGGCGGTGAGCAAAAAGTTGGTGGTGGGTACGATTGAGTGAGGAGAGTATCATGAGAAATTATATCATTGATAGGTCATTCCTTTAACATTTTTACTAATCTTAGCAAAAATCATTAAATAACGCCTCCCTTCGCTATTCCCTAAAAAACAAGAATAGCTATAATATAACAACAAATTTCATTGATTTTAAAATATAGCAATAACTCTCTCTTCTTTTGTATTATTCCTAAAGCTCCAATCCTTAATCTTACCCTCTTTGCAATTCTTGATTACTATAAAAGATTTTTATCAACCTCTAGTGTTTTAGAATTTATGGATCTCACTAACTTGATGCCTTCAAGGAGCACCATTGCTTTACTGTCATTATTGGTTTTAACATCAAAGATAAAATGAACCTCCTTTAACAAAGTAACCATTATTTGATCTCAACAATTATGCTTGCTTTTAAGGGCCAAGATTACACTATTTTTCACATAATCTAATCTATTTTCTCAACAATTATGCTTGCTTTTAAGGGCCAAGATTACACTATTTTTCACATAATCTAATCTATTTTCTCAACAATTATGCTTGCTTTTAAGGGCTAAGATTACACTATTTTTCACATAATCTAATCTTCTAAAATATATAATTTTAAAATTAGTAAATGAGATAAATAAATAAATTGATTGTAAGGTAGGTGGATAAAATATAATGTTCAAAAGTTAATTTGGTAGGTTTATTTCAATATTAATAGGCAACAAAGTTGTGATGCTGCAAAGTTAGAAAAACACTAGTTCAATCAAACTGGGGTCCCCGGCGAGATCTGTACGTGCATTTCATGTACATGGTCTTTAAGTACATGGTATAAACTGGATGCCTTTGGTAAACTTCATGCATTGTGATACCACAGGGATGG
Organism: Sequoia sempervirens; assembly: GCA_007258455.2. Classification (NCBI taxonomy): domain Eukaryota; kingdom Viridiplantae; phylum Streptophyta; class Pinopsida; order Cupressales; family Cupressaceae; genus Sequoia; species Sequoia sempervirens. The sequence goes on from VDFB02055598.1 coordinate 133,341, forward strand.
GAGGGAGACTATACCTCATGACCTCTTGCTTGCAAGAGGATGCTTTAGCCAATCGAGCTCTTGCCTTAATATACTAAATATATATTAAATGTTATATATTATAGTATTATATTTTAATTTGTTATTAGATTATTTTTCTTATATTAGATAAGAAATTTTAAATTATATTTTAAGATATAACAAGTAAATAAATGCTTAAAATGAAAAAAAAGATAGAATAACAAGTAATTTGTGCAAGAGTAGAAAAACAACTTTGAAGAGTTCAAAAAATCCCTTTAGAAATTGTGTAAATATTTTTGATATAATATGCTATAAAAATTTAACCTTATTTTTTTAATTATGGTCTTTGTGGCAGGAAAATGCCTTGAAAAATGTCTGAAAAACTGTCTTATCACTTAAAGTTTTTGAGCTAATGACATTGAGGAAAAATAATTTTGAAAATTTGAAAAGTTAAAAATTTTACATTTTACTTTAAGAAAATTAAAATATAATGTATGAATTTTTTTTTAATGGATTTTGATTGGTTGAAAGTAATGCATTTAATCACTAGCTAAAAGTTGCTCTTTCGCTATAATTCCATGGGAGAAACTAAAAAGTAAAGACATGATTGTATGCTTTAAGTGAAGACGACTTCAAACTCTCAAAAATAAATACCATGCGAAATCAAAATATCATGAAATACCATGCGAAATCAAAATATCATGATCAACTTTGAGGATGCTTAGAATATCCAAAAGAATGAATATACTTGGTTGTTCACACTGAGAGTGAGAGGATTGATGGGTTCTTTCAGTGTTGACTATAGCCTTGTCCAATTCACATGGTAAAATTGTAGAAGTTAGGTAGATTTTATATTTTGATATTTAGGGTAGAAGTATTTTTAAATGAAAAATAAAAAAGATTTAAAAGTTAAAATGTGATCAATTTAAACTATAATTATATATAAGATAATTTTAAAATTAATTGTTTTAAATATAAATATTAGTATCTATTTGGTCAAAGATCTAAATACACATGTTAAATATTAAACTTAAAATTTTGATTGTAATAGCAATAGTAGCACCTATTTAGTTAAAGAGATTTTAGATTCAAAATTTAAAATTATTGACATCCAATTAACTAATAAATACAAAATTGTACAATTTTGGACTCAAATGACAACAATAATTGTAATCACGATATTAAGAAATCTTAAGATCATTGAAATTTTTTCCCTTTAAGAATCTATAGTTATTCTTAACTTGACAGATATATCATTTTCTTTTGATAAAATGTTTTTGATTAAATAAGCAACATTTACAGGGTGCTGTACCCTTCACACACAGAGCCCATAGGGCCAAAAGGAAGCTAGTTCAAACCAGAACATGAACTAGGAGAAGAACAAATAGTAGCCACTAGGGCCCAACAAAACAAACCAAACAGGCTACAAACAGAAACAACTGACAGTCAGTTGCAAAACAACAAACAAGGACTAGACAACCCCATAACCTAAGGGGACTAATCTGACTCCCTTAACCCGAGGGCACGAAGAAGCCATAGGTTTGGGGAGTCCCATCTTCTTCCTCTGCACAACAAACTAGGAAGACTCAGAATCAAAATCCATCGAGTGAGGCGAGAGGAGCAGATCCTCAACAACCACCCTGGGCGAGGAGCTTCCACACAATGAGGGAGCCAACAACGAAGAAGAGGAGAAAGGAGCTATCAAAGGACCAACAGAGTTGTTCAACGAGGGACGGGCAAGTTTCACTTGAACAACGACAATAGATCGAGGCAACAAAGGTTCCATGGAAGGGATAGCTGGAGGAGGAGCCTGGTCAGACTCAGACTCCTTAGGAGAAACAACCAAGGGATGGCACCCTCCTCAGAGGAATCATTTGAAGAGGGAGAGCCAACCATGAGATGGTCCAAAAGAGCATTCTTCCACCAAGTAGCAGTGTCCTTGTAGCGAGCAAGAGGGAAACCAGAGGCCAAATGGCTAGTGGAGAAACACCTCCTACACTGAAAGGGGAGGCCCTCATTGTCCAGTAGTTGCGTCCAAGGTCTGTCCTCCACCATTAAGATCACATCACCATGGAGAGGTTTGGAGATGTCCAAATCAACTAAAATATGAGCCACTGTAGTATGCCCAAGATCATGAGTCGTAGAGTCCACCTTCAGAAAACTTCCAATGGTGTTGCCAATAGCTTCATAACAAGAATCCTCCCAAAATGGAGAGGGAGATTCGACAATCGAAATATAACTATAAAATCACTAAAAAATAACTTTTCAAAACTCAATTTTTAAATTTAATTTCTAATTTTTTTATATTATTAAACAAATTTATTATAAAATAATTTTAACAAACTCAAATAAAAAAAGTAATACTACACCTTACAAATTAAAAAAATGAAATGATTTTTTTTACTATTCATTTTAAATTTTAAAAATATTAATTTAAATCTATTTATTCATATACATAATCATCTATGCGCAAAAGCACTCAACTTTTTTTTTTTTACCTCAATTGACTTAAATGTTATCTTATGAAATAAGTGACTTTAATTTTCAAAGTATACTATTGATTCATCCAGATGAATGATATAAAAAAGCTTCCAAACTAACATATCTTTTATAAAAGAAAAAATACTTATCATTTAACTTTGTCTTTTAAGATTGTCCACATTTACCACTTAATTTTGTTTCTTAAATTTATTATATAATTTAAGTGAATGCATTTTGTATTTTTTGATTTTTTTTGATAAGTTAAAAAGATTTTTAAAGATACACAAAATATTTTTTTAGGGATGTATCTCATTCTACAATATATATACTTAGTCTAATTTATAAAGTAAAACATAAATGTCAATATAATTATAATTTAAATAGGTAACATCACATTTTTGTTAGAGTAATAGGTTAATTACTTAATTAAGTCACCTTTATTTTTCACTTAACCTAAACTTAGGCCCATTAATAATTAATTAATTTCTCACCTTTAGGGTTTTGATCTCCTTTCATAATGATTGATCTTATTGTAATTAATTCAATTCTTGTTTAATGCATTTTTGCTTCACGACAAACAAAGCACCATTGTTGTGTTTCATTACCTCTTCTATGTGACAGGTTATTTGCTTGCAGGTGTTCATTGGGTTTCATGAGGTTGTATTTCTCAACTTCAACATGGTATCAAAGCTTCATATCTGCCGCTTCCTGTTCATTTTTTGAGGGATCCTATCTTGAAATCGAATTTTTTGTGCATCTTGAGTCAAATTGGACCTCACTATTGTGTTCAAAATGCTCGAATCAGTCAAGATTGACCTTTGTTTATTCAAATTTGGATTCATGACATTAGATCTGCGAGGGTTTCAAGTTTATGGTTTTCAGACCTAGAGCATACCTAAAATTTTGGAGCATTTTGAGCCCAAAAGGACCTCACCATCACATTCAGAGTGCCCAAAAACCCCAAAATCGACTGTCAAATCATCAAAATCAGACACAGTGACTTCGAGAGGCAATTTTTTTTCCATTTTTGGGTCGTACGGCTTGGTACGACACAATCCGAGAAAAATAATTAAAAAACTAGTGATGCAGGGCACCGCCATTAGTTAACCGCTAGCGGTTAACAACTAGCAATTAATGCTAGCGGCTAGCCTAACCACCAGGCTTAACCCCCAAACCCTTTTGGAGTAGTTTTGGTATTTTGGCCATAACTTTTGCATACAAACTCATTTTTTTGAAAAAAAAAAATCATCGGAAAGCTGGTTCTAGGCCCAATCCAGTGATATAGGTGATTTCTTCTGATTTTTCTATTTTACTGAATTTATTTCTAGTCAAAGTTAGACCTTATTTTTCCACTCTCAGGGGCGTAACTTTTGCATACGAACTCCAATTTTCGAAAATGAATAGGCGTCGGAAAGGTGTTTAAATGCTATTTTCAGATTTGTAGTTTATTTCATCATAAAATTTACTAGGTACACAAAGAATTGTCTAAAGTGAATTTTTCTTTTTCACGTTTTCCAGCTTTCAAATTTGTACTAGAGTTTGGTTTTTTGTTTTGTGGGGGGTGTTTTTTTTCTTGATTTCTGTATATACATATCAGAAAACAAAAAAATCTTTCATTAAACAAATTTCAAAACCATAAACATCATGGCAGACCACTCATCTATTAACCATCTTTCCCCACACAATTATCATACCTGAAAGGCACATATGTCAATACTTCTCATGTCAAAGGGGTTATGGTCCTATTTGAATGAAGATCAACCTTTGTTGACATGTCCATTTGAGATTCTACAACACAAAAACATAATGGATGAGGCTATGTGTTTGCTATCATTACATGTTATAGACTGTCTTTTATTTCACCTGGAGGGTTGAACAACTCCTCGGGCTATGTGGACTAAGTTTCATGATCTTTTTGGCACCATTAATCAGTTCAGGGCACTTCAGATTGAGGCAAAATTGACCACCTTAGTACCCGATTCTTTTCCATCTATTGAGGATTTCGTGATGAAATTCAAATCACTTAGATCATTGTTACACGATTGTGGTAAGAACAAAACAAACACCTAGTGTATATACCTGATTCTATGTAAACTTCGAGGTTCATTTCATATATTCTCTTCTACATTCTATTCCACCATGGATGATTTGGGTCCACGATTTACCATGCCTACCATTGAGGTATTTTGCGATCGGTTGACATGTGAACAAGCCAAACTAACACAGTTGGATTCTCTTCCAAGATCAAAGAACCAAGCATTGGTAGATCAAACATCTCAGGGGTAGCAAAAGCATAAATAGAGGCCAAAGATAGATTCAACAGGCAGTGAGAGTTCCTCCAAGCCACCACCTAAGTCTAATTCCAAACCACAATCCAACCCTAAGTAGGGTAAATCTTCTAAGTCTGGTGAGTCTTCCTCCAAGACTAAGAAGAAATCAAGTGATCCTTGCAGTTTCTGTGGCAAGGGAGGTCATCCAGTTTCTAGGTGTTGGAAGCGATTAGAGGCTTTGGAGGAGGCCATGCAACAACATCATATCACCTCACCTCAATCATCTTCCCCAAACATAGGGAAAGGTCATGCTCTTTCTGCACGAGCATTGCCTTTAGGATCCACTTGGATTCTAGATTTTGGTGCTTCTCACCATATGACACACACTCAAGATTTTGTCACTACACTTGCCCGTTGTGGCACTTCACAGATTGCAGTTGGTGACTCTATACAACTTAAAGTTATGGGTTTAGGTTCTATTTCATTGGATGGTGGTTGTCTTTAGGATGTACTTGTTCCTAAAATTTTGACAAACCTCCTTTCCGTTTATCAGATTTTCCATTCAGGCACTGGTAAGATAGTTGAGTTCTCCCCACATGATGTGGTTATTCAAGACCTCCATGATCTTGATTTGGTTGTGGCTACTAAGAGTGTTGATTCTGCATCTTGCTTATATAGATTTGATGGCTTTGAGAGTACAAATGGTTCAGTTTCATCTCTTATAGCACATGCAGACATAGTGAGTAGGCTTTGGCATGAGCGTTTTGGTCATGTCAATTATAGATATCTATATTAGATGAGTACACTGGCACTTATGATTGGGCTCCCATAGATTTCCTGTACTAATGGTGTTTGTCAAGGTTGTGTACTTGGAAAACATCACCAAGATTCTTTTCCTATGGGTAGAGCCACATGTGCTAAGGCACCCTTGGAGTTGGTACATAGTGACCTTATGTCCTTTCCGACTTCTTCATTTTTAGGGTCCAAATATGTGCTCACATTTATTCATGACTTCTCTAGACGTACATGGGTGTACTTTCTTAAGTACAAGTTTGATGTCTTTGATTCATTTAAGATCTTTAAGACATTTGTGGAGAAGCAGTCTGGTCTTTCTATCAGGAGGATACACACAGATAATGGGGGGGATTTTGTTAATCATGCTTTCAAGGATTTCTGTACTAAGCATGGTTTGCATCATCAATTTATAGTTCCTTACACCCCTTAGCAGAATGGTGTTGCTGAGAGAAAGAACAAGACTTTACGGGAGATGGACAATTGTATGATACAATCATGGTCTATGGATTCTTCATTTTGGGCTGAGGCAATCAATTGTGCCAATTATATTCAGAATTAGATGCCTCATAAGGCATTATGACACATGACTGCTGAGGAAGCTTGGACCCATGTCAAGCCCGATGTTTCTACATTCTGAGTTTTTGGTAGTGAGGCTTGGGCATTTATTCCTGATGCTCAGCGGAAAGCCATGGAGAGGAAAAGCCGACCACTCATATTTGTTGGCTACTGTGAGGATGTTAAGGCATACAAGTTGTTTGATCCTAATTCTAGAAAGGTCTTGTTTCAACGAGATGTCCAGTTTGATGATCGCTTTCCTTAGATGGATTCTTCATCACCAACTTATCCCTCATTACCTACTCCTCCTTCATCTCTTGAGGATGATGCAGATGATGATCCACCATCCCCACCACCTCCAGATACACAACATTTTCCCAAGTGGGCCCGCTTTACTGTAGAGGCAACTAGATCTTTTGCAGGCGATCCTTTAGATTCCCATCGTACACGTGCATAGTCATTAGGTGCTAGTCTTTTGAGTCATGCCATTTCGGATGATCCTCAGAGGTTTTCAAAGGCAACAGGTCACCCTGAGTGGGATGGGGCTATCGAGGAGGAGTAGTCTTCTTTGATGAAGAATAATACTTGGGATCTTTGTCATCTTCCCAAGGGAAGAAAGTTGGTTTGGTGCAAGTGGGTGTGTCGTACCAAGTTTGCTGTAGATGGTTTGATAGATAAGTACAAAGCATGTCTTGTTGCAAAGGGGTTTTCTTAGGTTGAGGGTATTGATTACTTCGAGACCTTTTCTCCTGTTGCAAAGATGAATTCTATTCGCTTTGTACTATCACTAGCAGCTTCACAGGGATGGACACTTTTTTAGATGGATGTGAAGAGTACCTTCTTGCATGGGGACCTACATGAGGAGATATATATGGAGTAGCCTCAGGGTTTTGTGCAAGACACTTCTTTGGTTTGTAGACTTCAACATTCATTGTATGGTCTCAAACAAGCCCCATGGGCTTGGTATGAGAAGATGGACTCTTTTTTTCTTTCTTCTCACTTCACACGTTGTCATTCCAATCCCACAGTGTACATTCAGTGTCAAGAGGGTGATCTTTTGATCCTTGTGCTATATGTTGATGATCTCATTCTAAAAGGTAACTCATCCTCTATGATTCAGAGTGTTCAAAGAGCTTTGATGGAGTGGTTTGAAATGACAAATCTCGGTCTTCTGCACTATTTCTTGGTCTACAGGTTATTCAATCTTCGGATGGGATTTCCATATATCAGCAAAAGTATGCTCTTGATATGCTCCAGAGATTTGGCATGCTTGATTGCAAGCCTTCCCCCACACCATTTCAGTAAGGTGTTGTTATGTCTCCACTTTCTCTACTCCTTCAGTAGACTCTACATTATATAGGCAGTTGGTTGGCAGTTTGTTGTACTTGACACATTCACGTCCTGATCTTTCCTTTGCGGTTGGTCTTGTCTCTAGGTTCTCCCATGATCCACATGAGAGCTATTAGCAAGTTTCCAAACGTATCTTGAGGTACATTCGTGGAACCACACAATATGACATTCACTACACATCAGGATCCCCTCACATTGTTGGCTTCATTGACTCAGATTGGGTTGGTGATGTCAATGATTGGAAGTCCACTTCTGATTTTTTTTTTGCCTTGGTTCTGGTCCTATCACATGGTCTTGCAAGAAGCAATCTGCTATTGCATTATCATCTACAGAGGTTGAGTATCGATCAACAATGTTAGCTAGTCAGGCAATTTTATGGCTTCGACAATTGATGACAAAGTTTGGTTTTCCTCCTAATAGTCCCACTGTTCTTTGGTGTGACAATCAAAGTGCTATACACATTTCCCACAATCTAGTGGAGCATTAGCGGACGAAGCACATTAAATCCACATGCACTTTATTAGACAGTTGATTCAGGATGGTAATCTCATCTTGGAGTACATTCCTACTGAGGCGCAGGTTGCAGACATCTTCATAAAACCTTTGGCATCACCATGCTATCTTCAGTTGCGATCGATGCTTGGGGTGAAGGAAGTTGTCCTTGGGGGGTCTTTGTGAGGCCTTCCTTCCTTCATGTTATTTTTAGCATGCTTTCATCTTTTTTTGGAGTAGAGTTTTTCCCATGAGGTTTTCTCTATTTTCTTCAATTTACAAAGATTTGGTTGTATTTGGGTACCTCATCTGGCCTTGTTTCCAGGACCCATCTTTGCTTTCATGCATTTCGTCCTTAGTTTTTTAGCTTCTCCCTAAGTTCATCTTAAGGGGGGTGTTAGAGTAATAGGTTAATTACTTAATTAAGTCAATCATGTTGATTAATTAATTAAGTCACCTTTACTTTATTTTTCACTTAAGCTAAAATTAGGCCCATTAATAATTAATTAATATTAATTATTAATTAATCACCTTTAGGGTTTTAATCTCCTTTCATAAGGGTTGATCTTATTGTAATTAATTCAATTCTTGTTTAATGCATTTTTGCTTCACAACAAACAGAGCACCATTGTTGTGTTTTGCTATCTCTTCTATGTGACAAGTTATTTGCATGTAGGTGTTCACTGGGTTTTGTGAGGTTGTATTTCTCAACTTCAACAATTTTGGTTTCAAAATTTTCATTTTTTAAAATTTTGAAACACATATTATCATTTAGTTACTATTCTAAATATTAACTTTGATGAATCAAATAATTCAATTTATTGATAACTTTTTCAATCATATCTTAAATCCAAAACCAATATAAGTTATCAAAAAATTAATAAGAACTTGACATAATTCATTTCTTGTTGTTACTTGTCAGGAAACAGTATATTACTTGAACTTTTAAATAATACAAAGTAAAGTATTTAAAACAGTTGAATTTTTTATAGTATGAACATCAACAATGATGTTTAGATATTATTCTTAGAGGTATTCTAAACTAAATTGCAAGTTCTTAATTGAGAAATTCTATAGAAAAATCTCCTAGGATTAAAACATTCAACTTTTAGTGGATTTCATTGTAGCACCAACTTGAATAAGGGTAAAAGCACAAACCTATGTCACATTTGGAATTGGCCAACAACAAATTTTTTTTCTGAACTTCGACCACATAAAAGTGGTCTTTATGTTTTGAATTTAAAAATGATGTAAACTAATGAAATGCAAAAATACTGATGGAGTTTATTCCTATAATTTTTTAGATTTTTAAAAAATTGTTTTGATTATTTTTTTTATCAATTTAAGAGTAGATTTTAGAATGCTGAAAATTTCAGGAAAAAGTGACCTTCACTTCATGTCAAGAAACAAATAGAAAGAACTTCATTTTCCCATATATATATTTTTTCCAAATAGGTAACTTCAATATCTAGTGCATGGATTTTTTTTTTTGAAATTTTGATGTATATTTTTCTCATAATAACATTTTAAAGTCAAAATAGTCAGAATTTGATAGTTTTTATTTGACGTCAATATTGTCTACTTTTTTAATCATTTTCAAAAAACAAATTATACCCTTTTGAAGAGGATTCTCTCCTCTAGTGCACCATATATTTTTCAAATTATTTAACATGTTTTACTATTTTTCTTTTAATTTCTAATCAACCTCTTTTTTAACTTTAACAACCTACTTGCGTTATTTAAAAAAAATAATATTAAAACTAATCAAAATATATAAAAAATTATATATTTGGATTCACCACTCCTAGCTCTACAAAAGGGCATTTTTTTCTTTCTAAAAAAAATATTTTGATTGAAGAAACATTTAGTTGAAGTTGAAAGTTTCATAAAATTCTAAAAAATGTTGAGTTGGTTGCTAACTAGGATGCCACATAGATAGTTTCGGTAGAAAGGGTTTTGACCAAAACCCTTTCTTTCTACCGAAACCATGCATATAAAATAAGCCAATTTCAAAGCAGCGAAGGGAAAAATTTAATTTCTTTTGGATTCAGGCGAAACATATCCGACTGAAACTCTATGTGCCATGTATAGACCATGTGGTTTCGGTCAAAACCTATTTGGCCGAAACTTTTCTGGCTGAAAATGTTTCACTAGGAACTATTTATTTGGCTGAAAGTGTAACACAACTTTGTGCTTTTACCCATAGCATATTTGTGTTAACAACATCATTAGTATTGATCATACAAGAGCTTATGATAGGGAATTCCTTTAGGATATGTGCAAGTGTTTCATCTAATTTTGTGTTCAACTAATTGTTGCTTTCCCTCTCTTAAGTTTCTTAATGCTTCCTTTATGGGGATTTGTTCAGAAAATTTTGGTGTTGAAGTTTGTTTTCTTAATAAAAGGCTTAGTTTGGAGAATCAAGATTTTAAATTCACACTCTTTTTCTTTCGTTTTAGTTTTTGAATCATTTGTAAATTTTGAAGCATTGATTTTTGATATGAGAAACATTTGATTAAAGTTTGATGTACAAGGAGATTTACTTGATTGAATTGAACCATTTTTCGTTAACCCAAGTTGGTATTAAAAGGATCTTGATGATAAATATTGATGTTCAATTTTGATGTCTTCTACTTCATTCTCTCCTTGTGAGACCATTTGATTTTGAGTGGTTCTCTTTGTGTGTCAATATTTTTCTTTGAATGCATATGCCACTTGGGATTTGTTCTTGATTTGTGAGGATATATCTTTATGATTGGACAATTTTACCTCTTTAGGAAGGGTAATGGATTATTGTTGGGGTTCTTGAGAGGTTGTTTCTTTTAATCTTTTAGGTAGCTATTTTGTTAATGTGGTTGATGTGCACAACAAACCTTGGCCATCTGATATTGTTCATGGAAAATCCTGCATTGGAAGGGAATATTCTTGCATATACTAGTTTCTTACATTCAATCCATCCTAAATATGAGACAATACAATTAGGCATAAAATTTTCAAAATAAAAATTGACACAAATCCTTGCATAGTTAAGAATTTAAGGACTAGGAGACTAGGTATCATTATATTTATAGAAAATTTCAACTCCAATTTTAAAAAAATTATTCCTTCCATAGAATTCAAGTTTCCTTATGTCTTTCCCAAGTCATTATTTGACTATTTCAAGTTTCTCAATTTGTCTCAATTATGAGAAAATTGTGTCAAAGGTCATAATATTATAAATTTCAAGCATTGAATTAGTTTCAGGGAAGGTGAGTTCTCATGAAAATACAAAAATGTGTAAATTAAAAGCAAAAAATTCCCTTATGTAGAGTTTTGTGGTTCTCATGTAGTCTTGTGAGTTACTACACTCTTACACAAGTTATTTGAAATATTGCATATGTAGTCATATTTGGTGTTGTTGTAGGCTTTTCCCATAGCCATGCAATTTTTGATCACTTGCATAAGTTTTTCATAAACCCATGTGCTTCATATGAGTCGAAGATGCAAAGTTTTCATACAATTATAAAATTGTTACTCCTTTTCATCAAATATATGGAAGCTCACTTAGTTCAAAAGCATCAAGGATTTGGGCTTTCTTTGCAACCTTATAATCCTTGCATACTCACTCAAAATCTACAAGTATTTTTGTCATTCCCTTTCATGGGATTTTTAATATGCTTTGCATGATTACATGCTCATGCCAAATATTTGAAAGTTTAATTGTTATGTAATTACCAAGAGAGATGCACATTTATTTCTTGCATATATGCGATTGAGATAGATAAAGTCCCAAACCTCTTTACTCATTTATCACATTTTCTCTTTTCTTCTTGTGCTATGCACTCAACCAAAATTTCCACTTGGCTTTGAACTTTTGCAAATTCCATTTCATTCCTTATTCCAAATTGTTGTGATAGGTGTCATACACCTATTATATTCTAATATTGAAAGCATTTATTTAATTACTTGCACCCACATATTTGGGGCATCCTACCGAGAGTGACACTTAGTTTCACTTGTACTTTATATTTTGGAAAGTGTAAGAACCACTTACTATCATGGAAATTGCTAATTGCAACTATGACACATTATAAATTGTGTAAGAGTTACCAATAAATAAATAACATATTGAGATGGATTTAATTGTGGAAGTGGAGAAAATCATGGATTTTAAGTTATTTTTCTCATAGATGGTGGTAGGAGGATAAAATGGATTGGAAGATGGATATGAATATGGATTTATGCAAAGTATTGGATAAGAGGGATGGAAGGATGAAAAATAGATGTTGGATTGTGGATGGGTTGGTGGAAGACATGTGGATGAGTGGATGAAAATGTTGGCAAGATCAACATTGGCACACACCTTGAAGGGTGGTGGAATTTTGGAATTGAAGTGGATTTTG
>VDFB02055599.1:0-12771 GCA_007258455.2 Sequoia sempervirens
TATTAAAAATGATTTTCTCAATCCACTCCCACCAAAATTGCCAAAATGGGAGTCCATTCCTAGATTTTAGGGTAGTTTCTTAGAATGTAACTCCTTCCAGCTCACCTTGGGAACCCACTTTTGCATGCATTATTTTAAGAAGTTTTAAATTCATTTTACAACTCATATTCCCTCCAAGACCAATGCCCAAGAATATTTATTTCTAGTTTTTGAAATTGACACTTTCCCAAAATTCCCTTCTAAATTGTCTCCACATCCCAAAATTGCAACAAAATAATAAAAAGGAAAATATTTAATATTTATTTTAGTCTCACCTTGCAAATTATCCTATTAAATAAATCACCTACCAAACTTTAGGAAAATAAATTAAAATATTATTTTTGGTTGATGCAATATTTCTAGTCAACTGTGGATGCTCCTGCATCTGACACCCAAGGTAGAAAAATTTTGTGAGCTTGGTCTCACAAAATGGAGTTGAATGGTAGGACCATCCTTTCAGGTTGTAAATAACCTTCAACAAACTCCATTACTAAATTTGGTGTTGGTATGTGGTGACTAATCATGCAAATATTGTACACTTGTAATGTATCGTGGGGTTTGAGGCATTGCCTCAAATTTTTTTTTTTGTTAACACATCAAGGTTTTTTCTGGTGACATGTCAAGGTTTTTTTCCTACTGACACGTCAAGGTTTCTTCCCCATTGACACATCAAGGTTTTCCTATTAACATGTCAAATGAAAAAGGACCTTGTAAAACCCTAATTCTAGAAGGTTCCAAAAAACTTGTTATAAGTGTTTGGGATGTATGTTGCGGTATGGTGATTCGTGAGATTGTAATTTGTTTTTCACTGGATAATAAAATCATTGGGTGGCTGATTTTCTGTGGATGTAGCCCATATTGGGTGAACCACATTAAATTTTTGTGTTGATCTCTTTTGTGTTATTCTTCATTGTTATTTTTTGGGTTATTTAATCTGCATATAATTGTTAATGTTTATTGCTCTGATCTTCCCGAATCCTAACATTTGGTACCACCAATGAGTTATTTCTCCTCTTCTAGCACCTATATGGGATGAGAAACATCTTCCTTTGACAACTCTACTCTTTACTCATTTTCCTCGATGTGGAATTAGTTCCACCATAAACTGACCACCTCCTCCAAGTGTATCTCACATTCTCCTCCAATATTGTGGGATTCAACCCACCAAAGTCTGACCACCTCCACCAAAATGCACCTGCACTAAAATTTGCAATGCCAAACAAATCTTTTGCATACCAAACACCACTAGTAAAATTTGTTTGAACCAACTTATCCAAAACATGCAAATCGTCATTTTCCTCAAATTTTATAAAAAAAGAATCAATTTTATCCTCTACTGCAACTCTTTCATCTACAAAAAACAAACTCTCATCTTCATCATAAAAATGAAAAATATTGTGTATTACCTCTTTCTCTACAACCTTTTTCTCACAACTGTCAGCTGTCATATCTTTTTCACCTTCACCCTCAGCTACACCTTCATTTTCTAATACTTTCAAGTCCTCCAAAGGAAACTTATCTATTTCTGCAACATCATCTTCCTCTTTTATTGTTACACTTTCTTTTTCTTCACATCCTCTACTACAATCTCACCATCTTCCTTCACACTATCTTCAAAGCATACTTCTGCAATATTTTCTCCATCCTATTCACCTGCATACACAACTGTGACAAAATTATTTCCTTTATTTTTTTGTAATTTTCATGGCCTCACAAAGCCTCAAAAAAATATTCAAATCCTTAAGTTATTCACATGTAAACTACCTCACTCGGTGATCTTTTACAAATCCTCAACGCTCTCCACCCCAGGTCATGTACAAACTGCCTCCAATTGGCACTTCTGCCTACACTCTTGAGAAATCTAGCTCTGATGCTACTAATGAATTATGGATCTTACCCTTATTAAAATACTCACAACAATATAAAAATAGAACGTATAAATCAATTGAAACAACTCATAATTCTGCAAGAAGTAACTATGGTTTCTTATTCAAAATCTCATGAAATTATATGTAAAATATAGAAAATCTGAAATCAGATTGTTTACAGCCATATGGGCTGATATAAACTATTAAAAACTAAAATAAGATTGATATAAGTCTATTAAAAACAACAAAGATCAATCAAAAATTGACCTCCTTTAATCTATCCCCTTTCTATAGCTTCTAGCTCCTTTAATATGCAATATTCAATGAGAGGTCCTTGATGCAAGAAACCAACAACTTTGAAATTTATTTTCTATTTTCCAAACACCTTCAAACTTGCAACCAAATTTACTTTCCACCTTCTCCAAGAAAATCCACACCTGCAACAACTACTTACACATTCTAGCCAAGAATGGCTACCAAAACCAAGTCCAAATTGCTTGTAATCTTCCAAAACAAGCTCCTAGAACTTCTCTAAAAAAAAAACCATGACCAAGTTGGGAAGAAACCTCCAAAAACTCAATTCCAAAAAGCTTCCATATTATTAAAAATTATTTTCTCAACTCACTCCCACCAAAATTACCAAAATGGGAGTCCATTCCTAGATTTTAGGGTAGTTTCTAATGTAACTCCTTTCAACCTACCTTGGACACCCACTTTTGCATGCATGATTTTAGGAAGTTTTAAATTCATTTTACAACTCATATTCCTTCCAAGACCCATGCCCAAGAATATTTATTGCCAATTTTTGAAATTGACAATTTCTCAAAAATCCTTCCTAAGTTGTCTCCACATCCCAAAATTGTAGCAAAATAATAAAAGGAAAATATTTAATATTTATTTTAGTCTCACCTTGAAAATTATCCTATTAAACAAATAACCTACCAAACTTTAGGAAAATAAATTAAAATATTGTTTTTGGTTGATGCAAGATTTCCAGTCAATGGTGGATGCTCCTGCATTAGACACCCAAGGTAGAAAAAAATTGTGAGCTTGGTCTCACAAAATGGAGTTGAATGGTAGGACTATCCTTTCAAGTTGTAAATAACCTTCAAAAAACCCCATTACTAAGTTTGGTACCACCAATGAGTTCTTCTTTATCCTCTTCCAACACCTAGATGGAACAAGAAACATCTTCCTCTAACAACTCTTCTCTTTACTCATCTTCCTTGATGTGGAATCAGTTCCACCATAACCTGACCAACTCCTCCAAGTGTATCTCACATTCTCCTCCAATATTGTGGGATTCAACCCACCAAAGTATGACCACCTCCACCAAAATGCACATGCAATAAACTTTGCAACACCAAACAAATATTTTGCATACCAAACACCACTAGCAAACTCTATTTGAACCAACTTATCCAAAATATGCAAATCATCATTTTCCTCAAATTTAATAAAACATGAATCAATTTTATCCTCTACTAAAACTCTTTCATTTACACAAAACACACTCTCATTTTCATCATAAAAATGAAAAATATTATGTATTAGGTCTCTTTCTCTACAACCTTTTTCTCACCATTATTGGCTACCATATCTTTTTCACCTTCACTCTTAGCTACACCTTCATTTTCTTATACTTTCAAGTCTTCCAAAGGACACTCATCTACTTTTGCAACATCATCTTCCTCTTTGACTATTGCACTTTCTTTTTGCTTCTCATCCTCTACTACAATCTCACTATCTTCCTTCACACTATCTTCAAAGCATACTTCTACAATATTTTCTCCATCATGTTCACTTGCATACACAACTATGAAAAAATTCTTACCTTTCTTTTTTTCAATTTTCAAGGCCTCACAAAGCCTCAACAAAAATATTGAAATCCTCAAGTTCTTCACATGTAAATTTCCTCACTCGGAGATCTATTTACAAATCCTCAACACTCTCCATCCTAGGTCCTGGTGCAAACTGCCTCTAATTGGTGCTTTTGTCTGCACACTCAGGAACTCTAGGTTTGATACTGGTCACTAATGAAGTATGGATCTTACCCTTATTCAAATACTCACAACAATCTAAAAATGGAACTTAGAAATCATTTGAAACAACTCATAAATTTGCAAGAAGTAACTATGGTTTCTTATTCAAAATCTCATGAAATTATATGTAAAATATAAAGTAACTATGGTTTCTTATTCAAAATCTCATGAAATTATATGTAAAATATAACAAATCTGAAATCAAATTGTTTGCAGCCATATGGATTGATATAAACCATTACAAACTGAAATAAGACTGATATAAGTTTGTTACAAACAACAAATATCAATAAAAAATTGACCTCCTTCAATCTATCCCCTTCCTATAGCTTCTAGCTCCTTTAATATGCAATCTTCAATGAGAAGTCCTTTCTGCAATAAACCAACAACTTTCAAATCTTTTTTCAGCTATCCAAACACCTTCAAACCTACAACCAAATGTCCTTTCTATTAACCCCTAAGGAATTTTTTGCATTAGTGTCAAATGTCTTGAGATGCTACGATGTATGTGGATATGAGAATTCTTCTATTTCAGTTTGATTATAATGTGATCACATTCACGCAGACTTGATCATATGGTCTTTTCTCTGAATCAATACATCAGATTGGAAAAGTTACATATACATCTTGGATTACATGACATTTGTATCAATATGGAACAAAGTGTAGCTTGTTGTATATACATGTCAAAGGAAAATGTTTGATTGCACATCTTGAGAAAGTTGCCTTGAATATGTATCTAAAGCAAAGGTAAAAGTGAACATGTCTTGAGTACCCCATGACATTATATTTTGAAAATTCTTTGAAATAAAATGGGACTTTATTCCCATCGGCATCTAAAGGGATTGAGATGTAAATGTAATAAAAGATTGAAAAGGATTTTTGAAGCCTATGCATTTTGTAAAGTTTATATTTTGGAAAGCTTTGTAAAAGCCCTTGAGCTTAGGCTAGGGCATGGCTCGAAACAGTTAGGGCATCAAAAATATTTTCCAAGGAAGGTCTTGTGGTAGCATGATAGGTTTGGGAGGAAGCATGTCAGTTTGGACTCGAGCATGGCAATGAAAATTGGTTATTCTTTGACAGGTGTATAACAGGTTCAATCCTCCATATTCAGTTTTTGTTTTCTAAAAAGAAAAAGAAGGCATTCTTCAGTTTCTCTATTCGGGTCAATTTATGTTAGTTTCTTAACCCATGTGAGTTTGCATAAGAGCTTGTAAAGTAAAGTATAGCTTTTAGTTATATTCAAATTTCATGAATAGTAAGGCATTTCAAGGATTGTTATGACAGATCAATAAGGAATTTTATTGTTAAGGCATTTGTTAAAAGGAACTGTTACTAGTTAAGGAACAATTAGAGATGGAAGTTATGTTTCAGTTTAAAAATGAAGAACACTATATGTACTTCCTTGAACTCGTTCTTCTACATGTTGAATAGAAAATACACATCATTTTGAAAGGTGTAAAAGGTACTTCATTGAGTTATATTTTGTATTATGAAAGTTGTATGAAAAGCACACTCAGTGCTTTGTAAAATTGATCAATTTTTGAAGTATTTCATAATGTTGTATATAAAGGTATATTTATATGCATCATTATGTTGTGCTTGAACTTTTTCTTCTGAATATCAATTGATGTGAGATTAGAAGAAGCTGTGAAAGTGAAACAGAGATGATACTCTGTATTTGTATTAGAACTATGATGGTATGAGGAAGATTGCATTATCTAGTGAGGCACACTCTTGCTAGTGAGTCACTTTCCAATGAGGCATATTCTTTATTGTTAGTGAGGCACATTTAATGTCAGTGAGACACATTTCCAGTGAGGCATTCTTGTAACCAGTGAGGTTCTCTGGTTAGTGAGGCCATTTTTTCCAGTGAGGAATTCTCTATAACTAGTGAAGTTCAAATAAGCTAGTGAGCAATTTTTGAGTGGTTTTATTCCCTAGGAGGGTTTCCACTCAAGACATATCATTGTGTCATATTCTTGTGTATGTTTTGTTTTTATTGTTGTATATTCATTTTCTTTATATTGTTTACTTAATTCAAATTTGAAAAAGCATTTACAAAGTGAAAATTTGAGTATGAACACTAATTCACCCCCCCTCCCAGTGTTCATCGTACTCCAACAATTGGTATTAGAGCCAAACCCTTGTCTAGAGTTAAACTAGGGGATTCCTGGTGGAGTACTAGTTGTCATGGGAAAGAGGAATAGGAACAAGAAAGAAAAATCATAGCCTGCAAAAGTAGAAATGTCTAAGGAGAATCCACAACTTGTAGAAGAAAAGATGTCTAATATAGAACTTGATGAATTTGTGGTGGACATGAATGAATCATATATAGAAAGAAATATCTTTGCGAATGAAGGTGATTGTGAAGTTGATTTAGAAGGTGAAATTTTTTGTGCTTTTGATACAATCAAGCAACTTAGAAAAGATAATAAGAGACTAGAAGACCAATTTTGACAAGAAAAAGATTCAAGAGACAAGGTATGTTTAGATTTTACAAAAGTTTCTTTAGAGTTTGATGGGGAAATAAATCAGCTTGTTAAATTAAAGAGTCAAGTTGATGAATCTAATAAACTTATTATTAGTCTAAAGACAAAAATAAAAGAAGCCAAAAATAGTTGATTTTACAAAATCTAACCTTGAAGTCAAAACTAATGAATGTCAAAAGCTTGAAAGTGAAATAGTCACTTTGAGGAAAGATCTTAAAAAAATCAAGTTTCAAAAATTTGAGAAAGGTTTTGATGCATTAAATAACATGTTGAGAAGTCAAAAGAGTCACAAGGACTTCTTTGGTTTAGGTTATGAAATAGGACAAAGCTCAAAGTTTAGAAAAACCCCTAAGCATAAAATAGATCTATATGATTACTTTAAAAGATCAAATGAAGAGAAAGAAGCATCAACTAGTGAATCTACTCAAGATGGTAAAAAGGATAATAGTCAAGGACAACATGCTTCAAAGTATTTAATAATATAGAAGCCGCATTAGAAGGCATCTCAGTCTGGCCTCATCATAATAAAATTTTAATTCATGGTTATTGTTATTTGTGTCATAAATATGGTCATAGAGTAAGAGATTGTAGATTTCATATAAGAAATGTTTATGGATGGACTAATGATAATTCTTATAGCCTATCAAATCAAGGTTATAACAATGTTTTCTATAACTGTAATAAAATTGGCCATTTAGCAAGAAATTGTTGGATGCATGGAAGATATGATTATAGAAATTCAAGAAACAAATATCATTATTCTTCTAGCAATATCATATGTTATAAGTGCAATAGTGTTGGACATAAATCACAATATTGCTAGAGTAATCTTGTAAGGTCAGTTAGATATAACAAAATGGTAAGGACTTTGGACAAGAAAAATAAAGAACCTAGGAAGGTTTGGAGAAGAAAATATGAACAAAAATAGAAAGAACCTAATCTTGTGCATATTGCACAAGAAAATTAAGTAAAAGCATGAGATTGATATGCAATTAGGAGGAGTATAATGTATCTATCTGATATCCTTGGTTTGATTCATATATTTGAAAAGTTCATAGGTTGGTGGAAACATTCAATGTGTTGGTAGTGTAGTGTTATCATGCAAGGTTATCAAACAACAGATATGAGGCAATGGTTCCTTAGTCATTTGGTGATTTGTTAATATCAGGCTTTAATATAAACTATTTGGTTGTACTCTTTTATGTTCATTTTTTATACACATGCTAATACTATTTGCACAATGAATATCTTGAATTTCTCATTTTTTGAGACAGTGGATATGTTTTTGTGCATTGCTAATTTTTTGCTTGACAGTTGCACAAACAATGGAGTTGCTTTGTGAATCAGATATATGGTTTGTATGTTCCAGAGTTTATCTTCAACAACTTATAATGTGGAAATTAGGAGTATAGGGCAGTCAACATCTGCATATCCTACAAAGGCAATGACAACCATGTTGATGTCAAAGTTCATGGTCTTATGGTATCCATTGCAAAGTGTTGATTTGATACTTGGTGCTTGTCAAAGTTGTCAAAATGACAAGAGTTGTAATGGTATTGTACTGGTATTGATACTTGCTCATTCATATCACCATGGTTTTGATGCAAAGGTTCTTGGATAAGGATTGTCACTATGTCTACATGATCACAATTTTGTTATTAATCTCAGACCACCAAATGGCAATGGTAGCATATATTAGTGGCAAAGAGGTTTATATTCATTACAAAGACATGATTAATTGACTCCTTTCATATACTGTGATTTTATCAATACTTGATAACCTGTGTATCTTGTTAGCATTGGATATTAGTGGCTTATATATACTTGTCTCTAATAAGTAATTAATGTCTTATCAACTTTCATTGGTAAGCAGTTAATGGCTTGTTACATTAATAGTATATAAGTTATTAATGACCTATTGCATATAAGGTTCATGTGTTTCAAGTACTAAGTGGTTCTTAACCATGCTTTGCAAACTTGGTATTCAAAGTTATCCTTTACACAGTGTAGTGATTGCTTGGAACATTTGAACATGTATGAAATGACAGTGCTCAGTACATTGGAATTTTTCTTTACAAATATTTGAATTGGAAGTCTTCTTGAAGATATTCAGTGATTTAAGTGACTTTATTTATTGACAGTGAGTATGTATTTTTTCTTGTGTCAATAATACAATTTGCAACTCTTACTTCTATAATAAGGTTTGCAAAGGAATTTGTGTGGAGAAAATGGAGGGAAAGCATGCTGACTTTGATAGTGGTAGTACATATTATCTTTGACGGTGATGTTTCCTTGCACTTGATAGTGATATTTCATTGGTTGCTTGTGTGGCCCTTTCAAGTTTTTCTGGACAGTGACTTATTTTCATGGGAAAAGTGTGTTGACAATATTGATAACATTTCATGCTAAACAATGATTTGTTTTGAAATTATAAAGATGATACTATAATTCACCTCCTCATATTGAATCCTACTTTGTTTCTACAAGCCTATAGTGACAATTGACAGTGTTATTAAGGAGTTTTTAGATTAAATTGGCTCATCTTCTTTACAATGGTATGATATTTGATGTGATAGTTTGGTTTCACTATTACATTGTCACTTGATATGGTATTTTGACATTAGAAGGTTGATTTTATTTTGATAGTATAGTGATACTTATTTGGTATTACAGTGGCATATACTTATTTGGTACATACAAATCTTGGGCAGGTATATTTGGTGATTCACTGTAGATGTTTTGGTTGATTGGTATATTGGTATCATAGCGATCTCACATATATGGCTGATATTCAGATTGAATTGGTTCATTGTGATTATCTTTGACAAGTGATATATCTTTTACAGTGTATGATGATCTCATGTTATGGGTACACAGTTGTATGACAAGCTCATATACTC
Source organism: Sequoia sempervirens (assembly GCA_007258455.2). Classification (NCBI taxonomy): domain Eukaryota; kingdom Viridiplantae; phylum Streptophyta; class Pinopsida; order Cupressales; family Cupressaceae; genus Sequoia; species Sequoia sempervirens. The sequence continues at coordinate 9,342 of VDFB02055599.1, forward strand.
AATCCAAAATAGTGCTCCTTGTTATGGGTTAATATTTATAATAGTATCATTGTTTTCTTACTTTATAACAACACTATAATTTTAGTTGATGGATTGTTGATTGACAAAAGAATTCTTGGTAACATGGATTTGCAACTTGCATAACAGGTGCTTGAATAGGTTTGAAGTCTTTGATTCATCTTATGTATTTAGTTAGGGGGAGCTTCTTTGTTCATATTCCATCCTTGGTTTATGAGATGATTATACTTTACACTTATGCTTTCTTGTTCAGTGATCATACATACAGATTCATGGCATTTGTTTTGTTTGTGAGATTATGGTGCAAGCTTTTGTAGTAATGACATTTCGAGTATATTCTCTCAGTTCTCTTTAATGATCTACTCCAGTTTATGGAGTTAGGGGAACATATCATGCATATTACTACTCCCTAAGGCATTTGGGGCATTGTTAGTTTCATAAATTAAATCTATGATGCATGATTATACCTAATATATTTTCTTTTAGTTGCTCTTGCAAAATTTTAGCATTCAGTTCCTTGCAATATCTCAGTCAGATCACTCCTTTGGCATTATTGTCAAAAGGGGGAGAAATGTGTAGTACATTCTTGTAGTGATTCCTTCTTATGGATATGTTATTTGCCTTGATTAGAAGTGAGCAATATTCTTTTTGGTAGTTTTGTACAATATTGATCAGTGGTACATATGTAGTTTTGTTTCAGTTGATTGCTTGTTTAGTGATTAAAATATTGGTTCTTGACATTTGATGGTTCAATTGTCATTTACAACTTTCCATTTTTTAGAGACTTAAGTATATATCATTTCTTTGGTATCTGACATCTTTTTAATGTGACAAGATAGGAGTATGTGATATCAACAGTGCAATGTGCAAACAGGTATATTGTTTCAGTTTTTGGTTCTATCTCTCTAGATTTGACACCAATGCCAAAGGGGGAGTTTGTTAACACCTAAGGAATTTTTGGCATTAGTGTCAAATGTCCTGAGATTCTATGATGTATGTGGATATGAACATTCTTCTATTTCAGTTTGATTATAATGTGATCACATTGACACATACTTGATCATATGGTCTTTTCTCTGAATCAATACATCAGATTGGAAAAGTTACATATACATCTTGGATTACATGACATTTGTATCAATATGGAACAAAGTGCAGCTTGTTGTATATACATGTCAAAGGTAAATGTTTGATTGCATATCTTGAGAAAGTTGCCTTGAATATGTATCTAAATCAAAGGTAAAAGTGAGCATGTCTTGAGTACCCCATGGCATTATATTTTGAAAAGTCTTTGAAATGAAATGGAACTTTATTCCCATCAAAATCTAAAGGGATTGAGATGTAAGTGTAATAAAAGATTGAAAAGTCTTTTTGAAGCCTACGCATTTTGTAAAGTTTATGTTTTGGAAAGCTTTGTAAAATCCCTCGAGCTCGGGCTAGGGCACAACCCAAAACAGTCAGGGCATCAAAAACCTTGGCCAAGGAAGGTCTTGTGGTAACATGATAGGTTTGGAAGGAAGCATGACTGTTTGGACTTGAGCATGGAAATGACAATTGGTTATTCTCTGACAGGTGTATAACAGGTTCTATCCTCCATATTCAATTTTTGTTTTCTAAAAAGAAAAAGAAGGAATTCTTTAGTTTCTCTATTTGGGTCAGTTTATGTTAGTTTCTTAACCCATGTGAGTTTGCATAAGAGTTTGTAAAGTAAAGTCTAGTTTTTAGTTATATTCAAATTTCACGAACAACAAGGCATTTCAAGGATTGTTATGACAAATCAACAAGGCATTTTATTGTTAAGGAATTTGTTAAAAGGAACCATTACTAGTTAAGGAACAGTTAGAGATGGAAGTTATGTTTCAGTTTAAAAATGAAGAACACTATATGTACTTCCTTGAACTCATTCTTCTACATATTGAATAGAAAAGACACATCATTTTGAAAGGTGTAAAAGGTACCTCATTGAGTTATATTTTGTATTATGAAAGTTGTATGAAAAGCACACTCAATGCTTTGTAAAATTGATGAATTTGTGAAGTATTTCATAATGTTGTATATAAAGGTATATTTATATGCATCATTATGTTGTGCTTGAACTTTTGCTTCTGAATCTCAATTGATGTGAGATCAGAATAAGCTATGAAAGTGAACCAGAGATGATACTCTCTATTTGTATTAGAACTATGATGGTATGAGGTAGATTACATTAGCCAGTGAGGCACACTCTTGCCAGTGAGGAATATTCTTTATTGCTAGTGAGACACATTTAATGTCAGCGGGACACATTGCTAGTGAGGCATTATTGTAATCAGTAAGGTTCTTTGGTTAGTGAGGCCATTTTTTCTAGTGAGGAATTGTCTATAACTAGTGAGGTTCAAATAAGCCAGTGAGGAATTTTTGAGTGGTTTTATTCCCCAAGAGGGTTTCCACTCAGGACATATCATTGTGTCATATGCTTGTGTATGTTTTGTTTATAAATTGTTGTCTATTCAATTGCTTCATATTGTTTACTTAAGTCAAATTTACAAAGTGAAAATTTGTGTATGAACATTGACTAATCCCCCCTCTCAGTGTTCATCGTACTCCAACACTTTCCACATTCTCCAAGAAAATCCACACCTACAGCGACAACCTACACATTCTAGCCAAGAATGGCTACCAAAACCAAGTCCAAATTGCTTGTAATCTTCCAAAACAAGCTCCTGGAACTTCTCCAACGAAAATACATGAACAAGTTGGGAAGAAACCTTCAAAAATAAATTCCAAAAAACTTCCATAATATTAAAAATGATTTTCTCAATCCATTCCCACCAAAATTGCCAAAATGGGAGTCCATTCCTAGATTTTAGGGCAGTTTCTAATGTAACTCCTTCCAACTCACCTTGGGAACCCACTTTTGCATGAATGATTTTAGGAAGTTTTAAATTCATTTTACAACTCATATTCCCTCCAAGACCCATGCCCAAGAATATTTATTGCCAATTTTTGAAATTGACAATTTCTCAAAATTCCCTCCTAAATTGTCTCCACATCCCAAAATTGCAACAAAATAATAAAAGGAAAATATTTAATATTTATTTTAGTCTCACCTTATAAATTATCCTATTAAATAAATCACCTACCAAAATTTAGGAAAATAAATTAAAATATTGTTTTTGGTTGATGCAAGATTTCTAGTCAACCGTGGATGCTCCTACATCATCCTCAAACATGGTAGCACTTTTGCACATGTGAACAACCTCTTTATGCCTTAGTGTGTCCTTTTTCTTACAAAGTAACACTACATTCAACTATTCCTCATAATTTCTACATTAAAGAAGTTGATTTTATAAACTTATGAAGAGGTCTAATGCACCAAACTAGTTGCCCAAAGATGACCCTTCATTCTAAATGCCCCCAACCCTTTGATTAC
>VDFB02055600.1:0-13060 GCA_007258455.2 Sequoia sempervirens
CTCATTATGCAACACATAAGAGATGCATATTGCATCATTGATCAGATCCACATGCGGATGAATGAAAATCCTTCTCAGGGCATCTTCCACACATTGCAGATACCATGGGTGAACCAAATTCTCAATAGCCTGCAAAGCCCATCCTAAAAGTCCATAATTGTGCACAATATTGTATAAAAATCTCTCAAGCATATTGGATTTGTGAACATGCAATTGTGATAGGAAGTGCTCACAAATAATCTTGTGGATGACTTCTTCCACATCACTATGGATGAGAAAGACCTCCCTTAGTTGATCCTACAGACACTAAAAAATATCCTTCACTTGCAAACACTATTTTTCTTCATCAATCCTCTTTCTTCCCTAATAATTAAATAATTTTAATTATTTGATTATTGTCTAAACTCACAATTCTTCTATTAATTGAATAATTTTAATTATTTAATTAAATCATTTCCTTTTATTTCTTCTTTTTGATTAATTAAATAAATTATATTTATTTAATTACGTCACTAATGTCCCCCTTCTTTCTATAATTAAATAAATTCCTATTTATTTAATTATTATCATTTTCTACTATAATTAAATAGTTATTTCAATTATTTAATTATTCATTATCATTTTCTTCCATAAATTAAATAAATTTTATTTATTTAATTGGCTACTAATTTTTCCTTTACTTCCCACTTTTGAATTAAATCATTATTTAATTAAAAAGTCAACTATCACATGCCCTCTATAATTAAATAATATTTTCATTATTTAATTATTCACTTTCTCTCCTCAATTAAATAATTTTATGATTATTTAAATTCCTCCAACCTCTTTTTTTGTGCCAACCTCCTTATCTGTACCAACCTTATCCCTTCACATCTCATTTAATTTCCACCCTTGATTGAATTATTTTATAATTTAATCTCAACTGTCCATCCTTAACTTAGTCTTATGTTTGCCTTAATTTAGCCCTAACTCTATTTCATTGCTTCATCTTTCAATCTTGGCCATTGATTGTCATATCTTATTGGATTTTAATCTCAACCCTTCATTCAATTTTTTTTTCTATTAAAAAAACCTATCATTGTCATTTCAACACTACATCTTATGCTACCTAGACTATTTCTATCCAACGAGACAAGTACATTCTTTGATATTTTTCCATCATTGTCATTAGGCTATTAGTGCATACTCAAAATATGAGGGCAATCAAACATATTAAGAAAAATGGAGAAGGACAATGGAAGTGAATCAACCATGGATTAGGTAATATTGCTTTATGTTTTATGTTTCTATGTTGGATTGTGCTTCATTATTGGTTTAGGGCTTTAGGGTTTTAGTTTTGATGATTTGTGACCTTAACCTTGAATTTTCCCTATTCTACATTGGTGAACCTAATATGAAATAGCTAGATTTGGAAGCAATTTTTAGAAATTTTGAGTTTCAAGTATGAACCATAATTGTGATCCTAAACGACGCATTCACCAGATGCTACAATGCATTTTCCAAAAGCTAGAAAACCGCAGTCATTGACCCAAACATCGCATTTTTCCAAATATAGGGAAAAGCCATTTTATTAAGTCTATTTTTAGGTTTTTTATGTTTTTTTCAGTTCTTTGGTTTTATTCTAACACTTGGACATCATAATTGGATCATATATATTTTGGGTTTTGTCAAATTTTGTTGGATTTAGTTGTTTTTGCAACTTCTAGGTTTATGCAACACATTTGTTTGGGGGTTCACCCCATCCAATTTCAACCATTCACCATAGGTTCTTTCTACACCGCATATGTTTTGAACTAGAGAGTTGCAACTGTAACTTCCTACACTACATTTTCCTATTCATTTTGAAATAGAGATTTTATTAGGAATTTTTAGTTTATACCTTTTGCATTCGATAGATTAGGGGTTTTTTTGTTATTGATCTCTAGTTTACAACATGTGGCTTAGGTTGGAGGAGACATTTTCATTTAGAATTGATAACTTTTTGTTGATTTTGGTTAAGAAAGGATCATTTGCAATATCTTTTGGTTTATTCACAAACAAATTGCATCAAGTGTCTTTGCAACTCTCACATTTTGATTTGGGGCTTAAAAAGAACCATTGTTTTCATTGTATTGTGATTTTGTGCTTGTTTTGAGGTGTGTATGCTCTTCCTTTGCACCTTGAGTGATATTTGGAATAAAAAACACTTCTTGACATTTACACTATCATACCACACATTTGGTTTTGTTTAAGGTTAATGAACTCTTGCTAGTGTGAGCCAAGTACATTGTGTATTCTCTCTCTCCTCACACCTTGAGTGACCTTGGAGATCAAAAACATTGTACTTGTCTCAATTTTTTTTATCCCATTATATAGGCCTACCAATTAAGAGACATCCATATGGATGACTCATTAGTGAACCAAAGCCATTTTTCCCTTGGGCTACTATATAAAAGGATTAGATGAAAGTCAAGTTCAAACTGCCATTAGCCTTTGCCATACAATTCCATTTAGAATGGGGAGGTACCTTTGCATATAAGTGCCCCTAGTAGGAGTGGTTAAAGTCTTAAGTGGCTTTTTGGATGCTCGTGAGGTGGTGAGTCCCTAAGCAATGACTAAAAGAAAAACTAGTTAGAGGCCCTCCCTTTATGATTGAGTTTTTATTGGTGTCACTCTTAGTACAAGGGATGCACATCATGCCTTGAAAGTTAATCACCATATGAACTCCCTTGAGTGGAGATGAAAATCCCTGATGACATATAAGTTACTTGTTTTACTTGTAACTTTTTGGGGAGAGGGTGATTTGTGTTATCCTTCCATTCTAAGAGGCCCCTATCCGTCCTCTCTCAAAGACAAGAATGCAAAAACCCCCTAAAGGTGTCCCTCCACTTGAGTCGATGGAGCTTCCAAGTTGTGGGACTAAGTGTCGTGCCATTGGCCATTGACCTTAGGGTATGTGTGTGAATTATCTTCAATTTTTGTTAGAACTATGGCAATTGAGGTGAATAACCTCTGAACATACACAATACAATCATAAAATTTAGACATTCAACAACCAAGACTTGTTTTTTAGATTGTTTGTGGTGCTTTCAATCACATTTCATCCTAATCATACCCAATCATCTAATCCAAATCTCAATTATCCAAATCCATCATTTAAGACCCTAAGCTTAATTAATTTTTCCAATAGAGGTCCTAATCATTATCATAACCACCCTCCATTAACAAGAGAAACCAAAATTTCTTCCATATTCAACCAACACCTATCCATAACTATATCTCATGCACTTCACATCCTAATCAACCCATCATCAAGCCAAAAGTCACCATCCAAGGACCACCTAAAGTCACCATCAAAGGAGCACCAAAAGTCAGCCTCTGAGGAGCACCAAAAGTCACCATCAAAGGAATACAAGAACCCATGAAAAATCCTATTTCACAAAATGCTAGTCCTATTCTTCTAGTTCCACTCACTTCCACCCCATCCATACCATCCACCTCATCCATCTCATCCATTTCAAATTTTTCCACCTTCATAGCACATATACAAAGTCAACCATGTTACTCACTTGACCTCATTGATCCAAAGCATGACATCATAGATTCCCCTTTATGTCAAGATCAAAGTACTCCTTGTGATCCCATTTCATCTCATGATCCTATCCTTAAGTCCATCCACAAAATCCTTCTAGATGATCATGGAATCCATGAAAAACCTATCTTTGATCAAGGTCCTACCATTAATTAAGAAATCCAAAATGATCCCCTTTCATATCAAGATCAAGCCATCCATTCCATATCCCCACATGATCCCCTTTCATATCAAGAGAAAAGAATCCCTTCCATGCCATCTCATAATATTACCATATCCAATCCATTTGATGATCCTAGCATATCCACCTCAGATCATGATCCTATCATACCACCTCCATGGCATGACCCTAGTCTATCACAAGAGCAAAGCTTTCCATCCATTACCACATCTAATGATACCCCTCATAATCAAGATCAAGATGTCCCATCCCCTTTGTCACATGATCCCCTTCAAACTCATGATCCCCTTCCATCCCATGATCCCATTTCCTATCAATAGAAACATATACCTTCTATCCCATCCAATGATCCCCTTCCTCCAAATCAAGATCAAAGTCTAACTTCTATTCCATCCAATGATCCCCTTCCTCCAAATCAAGATCAAAGTATAACTTCTATTCCAAGCAATGATCCCCTTCCTCTATGTCAAGATCAATGCATCCATTCATCTCCATGTCATGATCCCCTTCCATCTCATAACCAAGAGAAAAATATACCATCCACCCCATCACATGATCCTACCCCAAGTCAAGATCAAATCTTTCCTCCATCTCCATCTCATAATCCAAGTATCCCTTCATCTTCATGTCATGGTCCTAATCCTTCACACAATCACATTCATGAACCACAAACATATAAGCTTGGTTCATCCACCTTTATAAAATCTGGTCTATTCCAAGAGCTTATCATTCGTTCCATGCCATATCCACCTCAAAAATGGACTTGCATCTTGTTTTCAAAACAACAAGTATCCCATTGGGAAAAGGATTTTTCAAAAAATGCATTATCAAGGCAAAGGGTTAGGCCTCCATGAAAAAATAATATTAGAACCCATCCAAATCCAAGAAAATTATAATTATCATGGCCTTGGCTACAAGTCTCTAGACATTGGTACTCCTTTTGTTCACCCCAAATACAAAATACCTCCACTTAAATCCAGATGTCCACATCCCCATCGTCAAAATCTATCTTGGGCACTTATGTTACAAAACCCAATCCCTCATCACTTCCATCCATTTTGGGTCCCTATGTCCCAAAACAAAGTCCTTCATCCCCTCCATCCATATTGGGTCCTTACATTCCATCACCTAGCATTCTTACTATAAAATCCCATTATCCCCTTTATCCATTACCTCATATCCATAATCAAGATCAACAAAGGTACACACCCTTGAACCTTTTCCAACATACTTACACCAACCCATCCATTATACATCCAGATCATTCATATCCATACACAAATCCCATTGCTCTTGGAAGCAATTTGGATGTCAAATCTCAAATGCATAAAGCCAAAAATCCACAAAAATAAAAGGATCAACATGTCCCATAAAAAAGACATGCAAAAACAAAGAAAAATATGATCCAAAATAAAAAAAAATAAATCCCAAAGGTCTCAAAGGTCCATGAAGCAAAAAAAAAAATCAAAAACCATGTGGATTCCAAAATATTCATAGAATCAATACATCCCAAAGAAAAATCAGAATTGGCATCGAAAATTGCTTATCCAAAATCTCCATCTAATTCTAAGTCCTCCACCCCATCTAATAATCCTTTATCACCTCCATCCATTTTGGGTCCTTATATCCCAAAATCCACATCCACTTCATCTAAATCTCCAAATTCAAAAGCTACTTCTCTTTCACAACTCCACGACCCTTCAAGGTGTGTGCCAATGCTTATCTTGCCAACATTTCCATCCACTCATCTATAAGTCTTCCATCAACCCATTTATTATCCAACATATATCTTTCATCCTTCCATAGCTCTTATCTAATCCTTTGCATAAATCCATATCCCTCACCATATTTCCATCCATTCCATCCCCCTTACCATCATTCTACCAATATCTATGAGCATACCTCCAATTGTCCATGGTCTAATGGAGTACATCTTCAAGGGATACCATCTATGGAACTCGATTCTTGAGTCCTTCCCCCATCTCCCTATCATGTATCCACCATATTACAAATCCATTTATCCATATCCTTATCCTTCTCCATCTATCTTATTCCCAAAAAATAAAAAAATAAGAATAGAGAAAAAAATAAAAAATAAAAAAGTAAAGAGAAATCATTCATCCAATGGTGAAAACCACTTCTTGCGGTGCCTTGGATAAGTAACATGATGAAAACCTAGCAAACATGCATCAAGTGTAATCCGTTACCCTCTTGCACTCTACACTTGGGGGAAAGTTTCATCCATGCTATCCTACCTACCACACCCCCCATTATCCCTCATTTCCTATCCATTATCCTACTTACATTCATCCTCCTTTACCCTCCTTTGATCTTGAAAAGGCTAAGTATCTTCATATATATCATGCATTATTTCCTTCCATCCTTCTTATCCTATCTATATCATTCATTCCATGTCCCTCATCCTATCCAAATCCATCTTCCCTTCCCACATTTGATCTTGATGAAGAGCCTAGGGGTCAAATATCCATGCATCCATATCCTATCCACTTGATCTTGATCATACTATCCATATCATCCATCCTATATCCACTATCCTACTTCCATCCTCATATCCTATCTAATTCCTCCTCTCTTTTCACCCTTGATCTTGATAAAACTAGGGGCCAAATATCAATGCATTCATATCCTTTCTCACTATCCTTCCATATCGTACATCACTCATCATCTTCCATCTATGATTGTACTTAGTACTTGGAGCTCAATCTTCCTACCCTCCATCCACCACCATCCTATCTCCCATCACTATTCATTATCCAAAGTCCTCTCTCATATCCATGGAATTCCTCCATCCTTCCACCCTTTACCATGTCTTGGTTTTCCCTTGTTAGTGATCTAAGGCCTCCAATCCACTTATCCAACATCCCTCCATCATCCCATTCAATTCTGAAAAGAAGTCATTCCAAATGAAACAAGCCTAATTCATACAATTTTCTATACAACCTAGTGCATCATCCAAAACATTGCTTGGATTTGTCTCTAGGCATGCTGCAAACCTTGATCCTTTAGTCACATTATCATCATAGGGATACGTCTTTCCCAATGCTCATATTGTTTTAGTATGTGTCCTTCCCATATCAAACAATATTGTCATCATCATCATCATTACCTATCAATTGGTTTTTAGCTTGATTAGGGGCAAGATCATATTTGTCCTTGGATGATTGTGCATGCCTACTTGCTTGATTGTGGGTATCTTTCACATGCATCAAAACATGTCAAAAAGCCAAAAAATCAGAAAACTTCAAAAAGAAAAAAAAGAAATATTCCCAAAAAGACAAAAATCAAATATTCCTAGATAAAAAATAAAATCCAAAAAAATCAAATATTGTCAAAACTCAAAAACATCCAAATAACCTTCAAAAATCCAAAAAACAAATTCAATGCCAAGTCATATCAGTCCAATTCCAGTCGAACTATATTTCCTTTGTGTATATAGTGTAGACAAGGCCATCAGTAAATGAACCCCCAAGGCATTAGGTCAATCCTTTAGGGTTTGTTGAATAAAGTCAATCATGAGTTAGCTCACAATAAATAAAACAAGGTCAAAGTCCTGTCAAACTATGATGTCTTTACACATCATTACGTAGGTAAGGCCATCAATGGATGAGCCCAAGAGGCCTTAGGTTGGTCCCTTAGGGTTTTTCGAGTCAGTCCATATCATCTATAATAAGTCAAACATTGTCATCAGATGCAAATAGTCATATGAATCCCAACTAAGAATCATAAATCAACAAGACAAACTATTCAACTAGTCTTCAAACCAAATCTGTTGATTGCCTAAAATGTCAATCAAATCAACATAAAACATTAAATCAATCAATCATTTTTCTTATACAGGATGTGTCCTTCCTGAAACTAGACATTGTCACTGTCAATATCTATCATTTTCCTTATATAGGTGGTTACATGATCGAAACCAGCCTAGATGTCTTATATGACATGTTTCTTCTTCTGAAACCAAGCATTATCAATCAATCAACCCGTCAATCAATCAAGCATCGACAATCACTGGCAAATGATCTAAATGTTTGTTGAGTTTATTGGCCTAATTTGTCTTATCTTTTTTATTTTATTTTTGATCATGTTACTAGCTACCTCAAGGATGTGCCACAAAGGATTTAGAGGAGCGATGATGTCTCATGACCTATTTTCCTTTTTGACTATTGCTTGTGGATTGTCTTGGAAAAAAGGCTGGGGCAACTTAGCTCTTAGTATGAGTTAGGACATTCCTTGTCTATTGACTATCTATTTCTTCAAGTGGATAACTTTTCACACCTTGGTCTATGTCATACAATGGAATTTATTGTCCATTTGTCATATTTTTAATGCCCAATGATGATTAAATACAAAACCTAGCATCTATCAAAAAAATATCAATCTTTCTTTTTCTCGACTCACTCCATGCTAACATTTCTTTTCATCAATCCTTGCATTCATCTGCTATCCAAATTGCTTATTAGAAGAATTTTTCAAAATTTTCAAAAATTGGTAAAAATTGTGTGAGGGAGCATGGGTTTATCCTGTTTTCCTATCAGCACACTAGGGCATATTTTTGAACTAAATTTCTTTGGCACAACATGATAAACTGCATTGTATCAAAGGGGCAAAATGTAGACACTAAAAATTGTCCTTCACTTGCAAACACTATTTTTCTTTGTCAATCCTCTTTCTTCCCTAATAATTAAATAATTTTAATTATTTGATTATTGTCTAAAGTCACAATTCTTCTATTAATTAAATGATTTTAATTATTTAATTAAATCATTTCCTTTTTTTTTATTTTTTATTAATTAAATAAATTATATTTATTTAATTAACTAATGTCCCCCTTCTTTCTATAATTAAATAAATTCCTATTTATTTAATTATTATCATTTTCTACTATAATTAAATAGTTATTTCAATTATTTAATTATTCATTATCCTTTTCTTCCATAAATTAAACAAATTTTATTTATTTAATTGTCTACTAATTTGTCATTTTCTTCCCACTTTTGAATTAAATCATTATTTAATTAAAAACGTCAACTATCACATGTCCTCTATAATTAAATAATATTTTCATTATTTAATAATTCACTTTCTCTCCTTAATTAAATAATTTCATAATTATTTAAATTCCTCCAACAACCTCTTTTTCTATTCCAACCTGCTTATTTGTGCCAGTCTTATCTCTTCACATCTCATTTAATTTCCACCCTTGATTGAATTATTTTATAACTTAATCTCAACCATCCATCCTTAAGTTAGTCTTATCTTTTCCTTAATTTAGCCCTAACCCCATTTCATTGATTAATCTTTCAATCTTGGCCATTGATTGTCATATCTTATTGGCTTTTAATCTTAGCTTTTCATTCAAATTTTGATTTCTATAAAAGAGACCTATAATTGTCATTTCAACACTACATCTTATGCTACCTAGACTATTGCTATCCAAGGAGACAAGTACACTCTTTGATATTTTTTGATCATTTTCATTAGTCTGTTATTGCATACTCAAAATCTGAGGGAAATCAAGCATATTAAGCAAAATGGAGAACGACAATGGAGGTGAATCAACCATGGCATAGGTAATATTGCTTTGTGCTTTATGTTTCTATGTTGGATTGTGCTTCATTGTTGGTTTAGGGCTTTAGGGTTTTATTTTTGGTGATTTATGACCTTAACCTTGATTTTTCCCTATTCTACAGATCTAACACCAACCTACGAACAACACTACATTCAACACCTTCCACAAAACAAAAATCACTTTCCATGACTACTTCACTCGATGAGCTCAATATACTTGAAGAAGTAAACAACATTGTGTAGAATGAATAGTAGTGAAGAGGATTTATTGAGTGAAAAATGTAAATTGGTAGAGCTTATTTGAAGCAATTAGTGTTGAAGTACATAAAAATTTCTTTAAACCTAATTAATTCAAGCAATGCGATGTGACAGAGATCTAGTGAATTAGATTCAAGCAGTCCTCAACATTTAAAGAACTACATGAAATGATCTTAGGTGGCATATGAACAATCACCAAGAAGTTAAGGTGGAAAACATTTCACATGAAGAAGGCTACATGGTTTGCTCATAGTAAGTGATGGTTTATCCTCCTATCAAATTAATCAAGAAACGGTATGTAATCATAACCATCTCTAAAAAAACAATTAATGAAGGAATTGTCATAATCTAACATGGTTAGTCAGTTTTCAGCTAGACAATAGTTAACATCCAAGAAGCAGTTTCAAGAAATCTTAACCTTTAAAAATATTAAAGTTTAAATATTTAGTTGTAAGATGTGGCAAGGTTTCGACATTTTGATCCCCCTTGTATTGTGATGCATGATAGAGAATCGATCTTAATAAAGGATCAAATTTTATAGTTTTAATTCATTTTTTTGTGAATGTTATTGTTTGTGTGCAGTAATTTTGAATTAGATGTTAATGTTTGTGAGAAATTATGTGAGCTTTGACAAGAATTTTGATATTCTTTTCCTTTGAGAATGTGTTGTTCAGTGACATTTAGTTCATTCTATTTGCAATAAGTGGTTGAAATTGTACTGAGTGGAGTCAACAAGTTTTAGTAATCTAATTTGTGAGTCACGATACTGATCATTTTCCAGTCCATTTCATTTCAATAGTAATTTAATTTCAAGTATTTCCCTTTGCGCTTGTGTCATGGCTATGAGCAAGTGTTAGTTTTCCTTTTTTGCTTTCTAGTTAAAAGAATACCCCTGAGTTTATATATTCAAAAAATACAAAATTATATTTGAAGAGGGAGTTGTAACTCAACCAAAATTCAGTGAAATATTACCAATGCAATGGTAATATCTCCAACTATTGTGAATTGATGCGTCCTTCTTGGGCATCATAGATTCATTTATATTCAAATTTATACAGGAAAAATTTGTTCACTAACAAATTGTTATGGGGTTTTTGAGCATATTTTATACCAATGTATAGGCTAATAATATAGATTAACTCATGACATACCCTTGCATATTTAATGGTTTTTTTGTTATATTCTTAGCCTCCTATAGGTCCTCCCACATTTGCAATGGTTACTAGTTTTTTTTAAGATCCCATGGATTCATCCACCTCCATTGATACATCTATCAAGGATGATCTTTTACATCATAAAAATGTCCTTTGTCTAGAGCCTTACCTTATCCCTCTTATAGAGTCAATGATGACCAACTTATCAATTAAATCTTCTAGGTTTTATGGTGTACCTCCTCCTTTGGACTACTTGCTTGGTACTATAGCTAATGTTCTAATGATTCACTTTCTTTTTAGAATATGATTTTTTTTCAATGATGATGACTTGATGGGAAATGGTGATCTCACTCACTCTACTTAGATAAATATTATGCTATGTGTACTTCTTCCCTAGTGTTACCTTCTTATTTGTAATTTTATTTATTTTCTCCCATGGATTGATGGACATGATATGTACTTGGTTGCATGATAACCCACTATGGGGGTAAATGTTTGGTGTTTACAATTATAATTATTTTTCCTATATTTTTAATCTAGCCCTATCTCCTTTGTATGTGTGATTCTTACCCCTTCTTTTACAATATGTTTGGGGATAATACAAAAAATTAGGGAATACAAAACCTATTTATATTAACCAAATTATAATGGGAACACCTATTACTTTAAACTTTTTTTCACTATTTTGTTGTACTCCCTTGCATACATATCATTTTTTTCTTATTTTGTATCCATTGATGAGTATTTAATGATGATGTAAGGTATTAGAAAATAAAAATAATTTCTATTTTGACCTAAATATGATCTATTTATCCATATTAACCTTTATCATATTTTGTTCTTATCCATTTTTATTCTCACATGTATTTTTCTTACTTAAGATAGAGGATGATGGCCCTAGATTATAGATCACACTATATAGCATATCATTATTATGTCTAACTCTATTCATGCAATCCTTTTCATGATAAAAAAAATGTGTGCCCTACATTGATCCTTTATTATGTCGAGGGAGCTCCCCATATGAAGTTTGGTGTGTTGATTTGGCCCATCAATAGATCGGACTTGTGGATAAGCGATGCAAGATGATGAAAATGAATCTGGCCATTCATCAGTTTTAGTTTGACTTATTTGATCATGTTTTTTCTCCATTCAATGTTCATAACATTAACATTGGAAAAGTGTTTTTGTACATAGGGAAAGATGTTAACATGAGGAAAGTGTCTCACATATAGACATGGAGGCTTAGTTGGGTAACACAATGTTGCCTCCATGTGGTGGAAAATAACTCTCTAGCTGCCCTAAGAGAACCCTGAAGTGAGGGAAACATATATCATAGGTTTCAACATAACTCATGGATTTATTTTATTTTTATTTTCATTTTACTTCCCTTTGTAATTATTTCCACTCAGGAGGAGTGTACATTTGGCTACAAGAAGGTTCGACAGGTTCTAAAGAGATGCCAATAGAGGTGACTTCCCAAAAAAGTATTGTATATGCCCCCTATTGTTGGGGATTATGATTGTTATGTAGTATAAGGTAAATATGGATGCTAGATCAAGCCATTCCTTGGCCTGCACAAGAATTTTTACTTTCTTGAATGTCCTCTATGCAAGCATACTAAGGTGCTTAGGGTTGGTTTGATGTGCTTTTTTTTTTTCTTATGTTATTTGTTTTTTTATTATTGTATTGATATCTTAATCTACTCTCATAGGGAAATTATTCCATGTTGGCATAATGTTGTCATTGATTTCAAAGGTAGTGTACCAATTTTTGCCACAACTAGATTGGTGGCTAACATGTTATCTTTGTAAATTATGTTTTAAGTGTTGTTTTGCATCTTTTATCATTATTCATCAAGTAACAGTTGTGCATTTAAAAGAAGAAGTGGAGTTTCAGAGTGCTATTCAAACATTCCAGAAATGAATGAAGTACAGAATTGAGCATGTAAACAACAGAGCATTTTTTAAATGCTTTCATTTATTTCATGAAAAGACTCATATTTTACAAGGCTTCATTTGATTTCAAGAATCAGAATGATATTACAAGATTTGCATTGGAATGCATTTTCTTTTCAAATGAAAAGCAAAGAATTGAAATCAAAGATCCACACAAGCCGTGGATGTGACTGTCACAATGTATCATTAATAGTACATTACACTATTGAAGATGCAAAAAGAAAATCACATAAGTAAACAACATAATCATCATTGCCTGTTTTGGCCGATGGTTGACGATGAATGGTGCACCTTTGTCTTCTCGAGCTCCGTCGATCTGTAAGAGAAAAGAGGGGATGTCAGTGGCTTC
>VDFB02055601.1:0-42944 GCA_007258455.2 Sequoia sempervirens
AAATAATATTTAAATATTATACATAATAATAATATATTATATATTATACATAATTTCGTAAGAGATTATCATAAATTATATATTATATATTAAATTATAAACTATACTGTATATTTTAAACTAGATATATTAAAATAAACTATAAACTATTTATTGCATTTTTAAAATCATATATTATAAACTATATTACATTTTTAAAAATCATATATAAAATATATCGGATATCTGATTCAAATAGGATATCTGATATTTTTGACACAAACCTTACTGCCTAGGGGTTAGCCTCGGGCTTGCTTTGGAATTTGGCTAGGACATGACAATCTTAAAAGTCAACACAAAAAGCGTGTTTAACGACTTACCTTGCTTTTCTAGACTTAGCCCATGTGGTGATGACTTTTACCCAAAATTGATGAAGCGAAAAGGGTTTCTAAAAGGAGATTCTCAACTTTCCACCAATATAAATTATGCTTTACTTTGAATTTGATAAATAATTATTATTCATTTTCTATTTGAATTACAACTAAAGTCCTAATTGATAAGAATTTTGGTTGAAAAACATCTATAGCTTTCAAAGCGGTATCCACATTTTTTGAATCAAAACATCGTCACATTCTATGCCATACTATAGGATTAAAAAATGAATTTCATGAATTACGGCCAAGTTAAGGTGGTGGAACATGCGGTTTCTATATTTTTTAAAAGTTGTAATAAAAATTCATAATTAATTATTTACTTTCGAGGAAAAAATTGCAAAAATATGCATTACATGGGACATGAGTCCTCTACTTATATCTAAAATATTATAAAAAAATATTATCATTTATTGTGGTTAGGGTGGTTAGGCAGAGACACCTACTTCTTATTTTTCCTTGAAATTTAAGTGCTCTTTGCATTGAAATTTCAAATTTTTTCACCAAATAGAGTTTTTTAAAAATAAACCTAGTAGTTTAAAAACTACATTTAATTTGCTACAAATTCTATTCTTACATATGTTTGAAATAATATAGATAACTTATTCAAAATTTTACATCAAGTTGCCTAACTCTGAATTTTGATTGCCACTTAAGGGCCTATTTTTTCCATGATGACCCTGCACATACCCATGTACTATTATTCAATTAATAGAGGAAATTTGGGTTTTTGAGGAAATTGATGTGAAATGCAGTGATATTAGGTGATAATGATGTTGATGATGAGGAAATGTCATTCAGGATGTGTGATATGTGTTAGGTCATTTTTACATGTCTACATTTTTCCCCTCTTTTAGACAAAGTATTGGTTGCTTTGTTTCAAAGATTTCGATGTTAAGATCAAGATTTGAAAATTTTATATGCCCCACTTTTTCCTGACGATCAGCGTAATAATGGTAGGACATTGGGCTTACCCCTTGAGAGGCTGGACGAAAAAATTATTTTTGACGTTGGGCTCACGATACTATTTCATTTTAGTTCAGATGCGTAGAGGATGAAAAATTAAGCTTATAGGACTCTTTTTGATAATTCAGATGTTCTCAAGAGGTCCTAATTTCATCCTAGGAAGATTTCCTAGGAAAAAAATTAGGGTTTTAAGGGTTAAAATAGGTAATTAGGGCTTAATTCTCCTCATTTGCACTCCGAGCATATAGAAAATTATTGCCTCTGGATTTCATGATTTGTCGATTGTCGAGGAGCTATGGTGAGGATTTGAGGAGCCCCACATCATGCGAATGTGGTTTGCAAGTTCAAACGACCTCTAGGCGCCAGTGCCTCAATATGTATCCTTTCCTTTCACATTTTTGACTTTCCATTTTTGTGTATTTAATGCATGAAGTCAAATTAGTCGATAGCGATAGGATTATATTTTGTTCGCACTTGCATTGTTTTTATCGCTTTTGTTGTTTGTGAATGGTTCACTTTTGAGTTTTTATGCTGCATTTGAGTTATATGTTCACTTTCGACATAAATGATCGCATTTGTTTTCACTTTTGATCTTTTTGTTACGTTTTGTCTACCTTTGTCAAAAATTTGCACTTTTGAGATATAATTTATCTTTTTTCATTTTCACTTTTGCATTTGTTGAGCACTTTCAACAAAATAGTGTTCGCATTCAGCTATTTTTAGCGCTTTTACAAAAAATGTACCTGCTTTTGAAAAGAAATGATCGCTTTTGCTTTGCCTAGATTTTTGAGTCATAGTGTTTGCAATTTGAGGGTTTTTTTGTGTTTTCGTAGCAAATCCTTAACATCGTGGGTCAAATGGTTGTAGGTGGTTCTCAATCCGCTTATGTCGAGGGAGCGACGAACACAAGAGTTGTTTGGTTTGATCATCATATTCAATGAGTTGGAGTGAGATGTTCTAGATGCTATGGGGCTAAGACACATATGTTACATGCTAACTATCAGATGTCACAAAGCTATGATGACCACTCTTGTGGAGAGGTGGCACTCGGAGACCTCATCCTTTCATCTACCTAATAGGGAGGCCACCATCACCCTAGAGGATGTATGGAGGATCCTCCACATACCTATTCATGGAGAGTTTGTGACATATTCCATTTAGTGGGGTACATGCGCTATGCGCCGAGTACTTGGTGTGAGACATCTTCAGGTTCACGAGGCAGAGATAGACTTATCTAATTTTTTTGGTAGCGTGGATCTAGTTTCCTTATTTCTATGTGGTTTGGTCATGGGGCTCGTTGTTCCAGATAGGTGAGGCAGACAGTTCCCAGTTGGTTGGGGTGTGTGCATCGAGCAGATGTTCAAGCATAGCATTAGATATGAATGGGCTCGTGTCTCCTTGTGCATTTTCATAGATATATGCACAAGGTCGCTTACTAAGGAGGTATAACTATTTCTATTGGTGTCTCTCTATTGCATGTATGGGCTAGGGAGCACATCCCAGTTACCAGGCCTGATGGTATTTTGGATCAAACTCTAGAGGATCCATATTCTTATCGTTATGGTGATTTTCTTCACTACACCGGCCTGGACAACTTCCTTACTGTGCGTCGTTTTCTAGATGATATGCTAGGTTTTGTGTGGAGGAATATTTGAATTGTGAGGCATGGCATGATGACCAAGAGCAGTTACAATTTTGCAGATAGACTCGGTGGCTTATTGGTTGCATTCGCTCTATTAGAGAGATATCTACCTGATCATGTTTGTCGTCAGTTTGGTGAGAGATAGGGTCGGTTCGCAGATGGTTATGAGGATCATTTTGGTTGGACTATGAGGGAGGTCTATGTATGGGGTTTATAGGATGATCATGATGCTGTCATTGTGGAGTTTAGATCTCTTTCCCCATTCGGGTGGGGATGGCCTGTTGGTTTAGAAAATCTTGAGACTAACCCAAATTTTGATCAGTGGTGGGCTAGGAAATTGTCTTTTAGGTTTATAGATCTTGTTGGTGCAATGGTTGTGGGGAGAGCAGGGATTACATGTCACTGTGGTGAGTGATAGAAAGTTCAGATTGTTGTCAAGCAATTAGACCGAGCTCGGCAGGATGGGCGACAAGACGATCCTATGTAGTAGGATCAGGGATAGGTTATCTCGGTCCTCCCCCACCACCTAGAGATGGATCACTACAACTATATCAGATGATAGCTATGAGAGACATAGAGGTAGTGCAACGATAGGCCATTGAGGCTCAAATTGTTACACTTACTGTGGAGAGAGGCACAACTCAACAAGAGAGAGATGGCTTCAGGGCAGAGCGAGACACCGAGATTGGACATCGTCTTGTTGCTGAGATATAATTGCAAGTTATTACCATTGAGAGGGAAAGTTATAGGAAAAAGCGTGATGGATTCCATGTAGAGCGATATCGGTTGATGATGGAGGCTACATATTATTAGACTCTATATGATGCCTTTGTACCCAAGGCTCAGTGGCGCCCATGCTTCGAAGAGCTGAGTACTGCTACGGGTGTTGAGTCATGTGGGCATTCTGTTAGATAGCTTGATCAGCCATGTCCTTCTCCCCACCCCATCCAGGATCCTTAGAGTTCATCTCCTCTGACTGGGTAGTAGTATTATTGTTCTTGATCATTATGATATTCATTATTTTAGAGACATTGTTGTAGACATTCCTTTATATGTATATTCATTGGCCCAACTAAGGCCTCATACATATGTATTTTTTGTATTATGATATCACACATGTTTCCATGATGATGTTCCTAACATTCTCATTTTTTATGATGATATAAATGAGATATACATGTTTTGATTTGGATTCATTATGTGTTTATGATATGATTATGGATGATGATGTATGTATGCTTATGTTTATGTTTTGTACTTTTTTGATATATGCATATGATATGGTTGGATGGATGATTGATATATCTATATGATATATGATGTTTTATTATGTATATGATGATATCCTATCTTTTTGATGTATGATTATACATGATACATGATGTTTTATTTCTTTATTAACATCATGCTATGTATTGAAAAAATCGTGAATGCGGGATGGATATGGGACTAATGATATTGTGATGTAGGATGGAGCTATTAGTTAGAAGAAATGTTGGATGATGGATAGAAATTTGATGTTGTTATTTATTGATGAGTTTCTTTTGATTTGCATAGAGGCTTCGTATCTTTAACAATCCTTTTTGATGTAGCAAACAGACACTATGCACCAAGGTATTAATAACCAAGGTGACTTTGTATCCATTGCGTGTACTTTGACTCGACATACAAAGAATATTTTTGCTCATACTAGACATACAATTTTTTTTTTTAAATATATGGTTGAGTTGTGTTAAAACTCTTCAGACCAGTTACATAGAGAGGTATGAAATACATAACATGTGTTGGGAAATTGTGTCTCAACCTTGCAATTATATAATGGTTGTTGTTGATAGGCGAAATGGTTTTGTTACTTAAGTTGAGGGGTTCCAAAATTTCCTAACCTAAGTCGCGGGGTTCTAAAGTTTCATAACCTCCCTACTTAGTGATCTCCTTGTTGTCGGCATGTCGTGGGTTTTCAAAACTTTGCAACCTCTAACAAGTGGTTCTGAGGTTCAGGTTTTTTGTGACTTAGCAGTCTCTTTGTTGTCGGAAAGTTGCGGGTTTTTAGAACTTCGTAACCTCCGAAATGAGATTCTAAGGTTCATATTTTTAGGGACTTAGCGATGGAGCGATAAGGAGGAAGGAATTTCTCCAAGTGGGACCCAACCATAATGACATGTGACGAAAATTTAGTGAATGAAGTGATGGTCTATTGTGTCATCAACGAGACTTGATAAATTGTCAATCTAGACCATTAATTATTAGGGTCTAGATCTAATGGTGGATATTTTGTTTTCCTACCTTGCCCTAGAATGTAACTCTATTTTGTGAGGGCACTGCATTACGGCTGAGAGAGAGTGACTGTGAGAGGAAGAGTGTGAGATGGCGATGCATTCTGAGAGTTTGTTGGAAATTGTGTTGTCTCTTGATCTTTGAGTGGTGATACTCCTATGAGAAGCTTGTTCTACAAGTGCATTGTAATCTTTGTGATTTACTAAATAATTTATTGTGCGGCTTTTGGAGTGTGGGGTTTTTCTCTCGAAAGGGTTTTCTCCATGTAAATCATTGTGTCATGGTATGCACGATATTTATGCTTATTCTTAATTTAAGTTTATGTAACTGTTAAAGACCTATAAAAGTTTTGCATTATTCTCCTCTCAAGATTAGTGGAGGAAGTTGTTTTGATACATTAGCTTCCTTACAAGTGGTATCAAAGCTTGATCACCTTTGGTCTCAGTTGTGGGTTATTTGGTTTTTTGAACTAATCCAGATTTGAGTGGGAGCTTGTTCAAAAGAAACTTTGTGATCTTGTTGCGGGAATTTTTAGATGGCAAGTTCATCAAGGAGAATAGAGGTGGATAAATTTTTTGGAAATAATTTTGAAATGTGGAACCTGAAGATGGAGGATCTATTGATAGATTGAGATCTATGGGATGTTGTTGATGGGAATGTTTCAAGGCCTACAAATCCTACTTAGGCTGCTCAATATGATGTTATGGACCGTAAAGCCAAGGGTCAAATCAAATTGTACCTAGAAGACTCTGTTTTAATCAATGTCCATGAAGAGACCTTTGCACAGAAACTATGGAAGAAGCTTGGTTAGATGTATCAAGCCAAATCTTTAGTGAACAAGATTTTCTTAAGGAAGAAATTGTATTCCTTGAGAATGGAAGAGGGATAATAGATTACAGAACACCTGGAAGCATTCAATATGTTGGTGGCTCAGTTGGCATCAATTGGTGTCGAAATGGATGAGGAAGAGAAATGTCAAATCTTGCTTTGTTCTTTGTTTGATTCGTGGGATTCTCTTGTTATGGCTATTGGGAGTACTTCTATTATATTGAATATTGAAGATGTGGTGGGTTCTTTGCTTTATGAAGAGATGAGGAGGAAGGTATCCATCAGTTCCAAGGAGTCCCTAAATGTTCATGGAAGACCTAAGGAAAAAGGAAAGAAGAATGAGAAGTGTGACAAATCCAAGTCTAGGGGGAGATCTAGGTCTCCTAGAAAGTCCAAAGTTATTTTTTGGAACTGCGGTAAGCCTGGAAATGTTCGTAAGGACTAAAAAGAAGAAAAGAAGAAGAAAAAGAAGAAATTGATTTTGATTCTAAGTCCGAGAAGGGAGATGGTGACACATTCATTGCAGCTTTGGAAACTTGTGCAGGTAATGACGCATGGTTAATTGACTTAGGTGTATCTTTCCATATGACCTTTAATAGAGATTAGTTTTCTAAATATGAAGAATTCAATGGAGGTAAGGTGTACTTGGGTGATGATTCTCATTTAGAAATTGTTGGTCATGGTAAAGTTAAAATTAGGTTTCCTGATGGTAGAATAAAAAGGATTAATGGTGTGTTGCATATCCCTGGTTTAGCATGAAATCTGTTATCTGTGAGCAAACTAATAGATGCGGGTGCACAGGTAGTTTTTTTTTTTTTTTTTATGCAGGATTCAAGATGGTTAGAGGTGTTATGGTTATTGCTAGAGGTGTTAGATATGACACACTGTATAAGCTTGATGCATGCACTATTGAGTGCAATAGTACTTCTGTGAAAAGAAAGTATGTGGAAAAAGTGAGGGTTTCACCTTCAGCAAATGGTCATGGCTTTTGGGTACCCAAGGGTGCTCTTTCTTCTGAAACAAAGTTACCTATAGAGAAAACTATGTTATGGCACCAAAGACTTGGCCACATTGGAGAAAAGGGTCTAAGGACCTTGAAAAATAAAAACCTTGTTGAAGGTTTGTCTGATTGTAATCTTGAATTCGATTTATGTGAGCATTGTATTTATGGAAAACAAAACCGCGTTCAGTTTTACTCGAGTTCTCATAAATCTTGTGGTGTATTGGATCTCATTTATTCTGATGTGTTTGGTCTTGTAGATGTTCCTTTGATTGGTAAATCCATATATTATGTTTCATTGATTGATGATTATAGTAGAAGGACATGGGTATATTTTCTAAAGAGTAAATCTGAAGTTTTCAGTCGATTTAAAGAATTTAAAGCAATGGTTGAGTTGCAGACTAGAAAGAAAATAAAGTGTTTGAGGACTGATAATGGCAGTGAATTTTTCTCTAATTATTTTGATAGATTATGTAAAGATTGTGGTATTCATAGATAGAAGACAACTCTGTATTCTTCATAACAGAATGGAGTTGTAAAAAGAATGAATAGGACACTGATGGAGAAGGCTAGGAGTATGTTGAGTGGTGTTGGCCTAGAACAAAGGTTATGGGTTGAAGCTGTTGCCACTACCTATTACCTAATTAACAGGTCTCCTACATCATCTCTTGTTGATAAGATGCCTATATAGGCATGGTCGGTTCACAAGCCTTCATTAAGACATCTTAGAGTTTTTGGTTGCAATGCATATGCACATGTGCCAAAGGAGAAGTGAAAAAAGTTGGAGAAAAAGGTAGTGAAATGTATCTTCATCAGATATAGTTATGGTGTGAAAGGATACAAGTTTTGGGATCCTATTGCACAGAAGGTAATACATAGTAGAAGTGTTATTTTTAGAGAAACTAAGCCTTCTTCTATCGCAGTGCAGTCAGAACAAAGTAAACAGGAAGATGTGATTCAATTTCCTTCTACATCTGAGAAAGATGAATCGAGGCCCAAGGATAGAAAAGAAGTTGAGGAGAGCTCATCTAGCTTTGGATCCTCATAAGAAGAGGAAGAACCTCCAACACAACTTGTCTGTAGGTCTACAAGGTATAGAAAACCACCTGAAAGGTATTCACCTAATGATTGGAGATGTATTTTTTCTTTGAATACTAACATGGATGAACCCAAATCTGTAGAAGAGGCATTAGGTATGAATGATGCAGAATCCTAGAAGTTTTCTATAGATGAAGAAATGGAATCTTTGAAAAAGAATGATACATGGGATCTTGTACCATTTCTTGAAGGACGTAAACCTATTGGTTGCAAATAGGTGTTCAAGAAAAAGATTGGTTCAGATGGAGGTATTGAAAATTACAAAGCAAGGTTGGTTGTGAAGGGTTACTCTCAAGTTGAGGGTGTTGATTATGGTGAGATATTTTCTCATGTTGCAAAAACGACATCCATTAGATTTTTACTTTCTATTGTTGCTACTTATGATTTCGAGGTTGAGAAAATGGATGTGAAAACTGATTTCCTTCATAGTGATTTGGAGGAGGCTATTTATATGACATAACCGGAGCACTACGTGGTGAAAGGTAAAAGTAAATTGGTTTGTAAATTGAAGAAATATTTGTATGGCTTAAAACAAAGTCCTAGGATGTGGTACCAACAATTTGATCCATATGTGTTAAGTTTGGGATTTGAGCATTCTAAATCATATCATTGTGTTTATTATAAAATTGATGGTGATCGTTTCATGTTTATTGCATTATATGTTGATGATATGTTATTTATTGGCAAAGGGAAAGGTATGATTTCATAACTAAAATCTCAACTTGCTGCTACATTTGAAATGAAAGATCTTGGCATAGCGAAACACATTCTTGGGATGGAAATTAAAAGAGATAGAGTGAACAAAAAGCTATGGCTTGGCCAAAGTAAGTATGTCAATTCAATTTTACAGAGATTTAACATGCAAGATTGTAGACCATTGTGTGTTCCTATTTTAGTTGGAACAAAGTTATTTATTTCAGATTGTCCAACATCCCCATCGGAGATGGAAGACGTGAGCAGAGTGCCTTACCAGAGTGCAGTTGGAAATTTGATGTATGCTATGGTTTGTACTAGACTAGACATTTCCCAAGTAGTGGGAGTTCTTTCCAAATATATGTCTAATCCTAGTAGAGTTCATTGAGATGCAGTTAAAAGAGTCTTCAGATATTTGTGTGATACCCCAGATTATTCCTTATGTTATCATAGTAATATGACTGAAGGCAATATTTACCTTGATATTCATGGTTATGTGGATTCAAATTGGGTAGGTGATGTTGATAGCAGACGATCCACTAGTGCTTATGTGTTTACATTATTCGGTGGTGCAATCAATTGGATGAGCAAGAAATAGGTTGTGGTTGCTTTGTCCACTACTAAAGCGAAGTATATGGTAGCTACTCATGCTTCTAAAGAATCCATTTGGCTTAAGAGATTGTGTTCAAATATTGGAATAAAACAAGGTGCAATGACAATTTATTGTGACAGTCAAAGTGCAATATGTCTATCCAAGAACCCGACACTTCATGCCAGGACCAAGCACATTGATGTACAGTATCATTTTGTTCAAGATATGGTCGAAGATGGTAGGGTGAAGTTGGTTAAGGTAGAGACTTTGATGAATGTTGTGGATTCTTTAACTAATTCTTTGAGCATAGAGAAGTTCATATGGTGTTTAGAGATGTTGGGCCTTTTGGACCCTAGCAATTAAGAGACAATGTTTACTTCCTCCCGTTGCTCTTGCAAGGTGTTCAACAAGTAGGAGATTTGTTGGGAAATTGTGTCTCAACCTTGCAATTATATAACAGTTGTTGTTGATAGGCGAAATGGTTTTGTTACTTAAGTCGTGGGGTTCCAAGTTTTCCTAACCTAAGTCGTGGGGTTCTAAAGTTTCATAACCTCCCGACTTAGTGATCTCTTTGTTGTTGGCATGTTGCAGGTTTTCAGAACTTCACAACCTCTGACAAGAGGTTCTGAGGTTCGGGTTTTTTGTGACTTAGCGATCTCTTTGTTGTCAGCATGTCGCGCGTTTTTAGAACTTCATAACCTTTGACATGAGGTTTTGAGTTTCAGATTTTTTAGCGACTTAGCGATGGAGCAATAAGGAGGAAGGAAGCACTCCGAGTCGGACCCAACCATAATGATATGTGATGACAAGTTAGTGAATGATGTGATGGTCTATTGTGTCATTGACAGGAGTTGATACATTGTAAATCCAAACCATTAATTATTAGGGTCTAGATCTAACGGTGGATATTTTGTTGGCCTGTCTTTCCCTAGAATGTAACTCTATTTTGTGAGGGCGTTGCATTACGACTAAGAGAGAGTGATTGTGAGAGGTAGAATGTGAGATGAAGATGTATTCTAAGAGTTTTTTAGTAGTTGTGTTGTCTCTTGATCTCTGAGTGGTGATACTCCTGTGAGAAGCTTGTTCTATAAGTATATTGTAATATTTGTGATTTACTAAATAATATATTGGGTGGATTTTGGAGTGTGGGGTTTTTCTCCCAAAAGGGTTTTCCCCACATAAATCATTATTTCATGGTAGGCATGATATTTATGTTTATTCTTGTTTAAGTTTATGTAACTATTAAAGATCTATAAAAATTTTGCATTATTCTCCTCTCAAGATTAGTGTAGGAAGTTGTTCTGCTACCTTAGCTTCCTTACAAAATGTAATTGCTACACAAATTGTCTTAAAAACAACTTCCATACACTCAATAAAGCAAGTATTCACTATGGTAGTATCACAAAAATATCTTACAAAAAACAAACCGAAATGACGCTCAATTGTCCCCATTCCTTCTTCTCTAAATCCTTATGGAAATCCTTGAGAGATCCTGGGAATGAGTCAATAAAATAAATCAGAAAGATAAGACTATAAAAAGATAAAACAATGTTCCAGTATCACTTGCCATATTTGTTTTGAGGTTTCAGGCTATTATCTGTTGTTGATCATGTCTATTGTAGGAACAAATCCGTTAAGGTATATCTCAGGATGTTGTTGGTGAATTGTCAAAAGATAGGTAGTTAACACTTTGTCATTGTTTTTTTCTGTTTGTAATCAAAGCTTTGTGATTTTTTGCTTGAAAGTTCTAGCTTTTGATGTTTTCTCTATTTTTTGTCTTGTTTTTGTCAAAGGGTGAATGTGACAATTTGTTTATTATGGATGAAAAGTTTATTACAGAATGTGATGATGGAGTTAGGACCTTTTGATTTTTTCTGAGTTTTATGATGTTTTTGTTTTTTCAGAGGACTAACCTAGGGCATCGGGGGCTCATCAAAGATAAGTGTTCCCTACATTATACACGCAGAAGCTCATAGTTCACTTGGTTTGATAAGAATGTGTTTTTGATCATTTTTGTTTTTTGAATGTTTTTGGATTTTGTATTTTTGACTAAGTTGAAATAAAGCATGATAGAAACCTAAGGGGACTGACCTACGGCCTCAAGGGCTAATAAGCCTTGCCTAAATTGTACACATAGAGACCACACAGTTTGCCTAGTTTGACTCAAAAAGCATAACATGTTTTTGGGATTTTGATGTTTTACGACTTTGTTGTTGATTTTTGTTGTTTATTTTTTGGATGTTTTTTATTGTTGATAGTTTTCGACCATCATGAGACACACAAGGAGCTAATCCATGACTAGTTTCGATAAGTTGCTCCTAGTTTGACACAAGACTTCCTTCCCTAGGAAATATGGATGGTGATGGTGCAACAATGTTCAAAACTGAATGAGTTATCAAGCCATGGTTGGTTTATTATGGGATGAATGGGTGGATGCTTCAAATAGTGTTGATGGATAACGATGCAAGTTTTATTCAAATGTAGTGCCCGTTTGCTAGGTTTTCACTACGGTACTTGTTCTAGAAGTGCAACAAAGTGGTTTTCACTTAAAAAACATTTTATTTATCTTTACTATTTTTCTTTCTTTTTTAAATTTTTTTGATTTCTTTGGATTTTTACCCTTTTACCAAGGGTATTCTGACGTGCTTCAATTATATAACTTCTTGAGGTGGTTGTTGTTTAGCGGTTCGACTAAGGGTTCTCCTTTAGGAGGAGCCAATTGGTAAGCTCCAGAGTCGTAGCTTGCTATGATGATGAATGGGCCTAACCAGTTGGGTTCAAACTTACGGATGCCATCTTGACCAAGGAGAAAGGTGTGGCACCTATAGGTGTTCGAATACTAGTTCGGTAAGCCCATAGGGCTAGGTTCAATTGCAAATGCCAATCATGACCGACGTCATTAATAGTCTTCTTTAGTATCTTCAGGATGGTTTTGTTAGATGCCTCAGCTTGATCGTTTCCTTGGGGGTAGTAGGGCATGGAGAATCTGTGCTGGATAGAGAACTTGGAACAAATCTCTTGGACATCTTGATTCTTGAATGGGTTTCCATTGTCTATTATGAGGGTTTGGGGAATTCCATATCTACAAATCAAATAATTCAAGATAAACTTGGATATCTATTTTTTAGTGATGTAGGTCAATGGAATTGCTTCTATCCATTTGGTTAAATATTTAGTTGCGGTAATAATAAACTTATGCCCGTTAGAGGAAGCAGGATAAATCTTACCTACCAAGTCTAATCCCCATTGTGAAAAAGGCCATGGTGTTGTTATAGGTCTCAACTTCTGTGCTGGTGCATGAATGAGGTCACTGTCTTGTTGACATTGACAAATTTTTTGAGAATACTGAATACATTCTTGTTCCATGGAGGGCCAATAGTATCCCATTCTCAGCAATTTTTGTACTAGGTTAGGTCCACTAGAGTGGGACCCACAAATACCTTCGTGTACCTCTTGTAAGGCAGTTTGTGCTTCTTCTGCATTAAGACATCAGATTAACATACCATCTAAACTTTGACGATATAAGGTGTCTCCTAGGATTGTGAATCGGGAAGTCATGTGGGCAAAGGTCTTCTTTTGGGTTGATGTTAGGTCGAGTGGTATGATACCATGCTGGATGTAGTCAAATATGTCTTGGTACCATGGTGAATTAGGACCAACAACAACACACACTAGTTCTAATTCTAGGATATCGAACGCTGGTATGAGTAATTGCTCTACAAGGAATTCATACTTAGTAATGTTCTGCAAAATATTGAGAAGCAAACCTATTGTTTCCATCGCATCAAGTGCTCTATTGTTGATATGGAGAACATGTTCAAATATTATGGTGACAAAATATTCTTTGAAACTATCCACCATTATTTTATACGACATCATCTTGTCATCTCTTTTTTGATACTCATCATTCACTTGCCTAATTACCAGTTGAAAGTCTCTGAAGACCTACAATTCTTTTATCCTCCATTCAATAGCCATCTTGGGTCTTGTGATTAGGGCTTCATACTCTGAGATATTATTTGTACATGGGAAAGCAATTATGTATTCCTTAGGTATACTATCTCCCTATGGTGTGAGAAATAGGATACCTAATCCAAAACCATGTTGAGTGTGGGACCCATCAAAGTATAAGGTCCAATGGCTTGTCTGTTCTGTCAGTAATATGCTTTTATCTAGGAAATATATTGTAAGAGGCTTGTGATCTTCCATTGGTTCCTCTACTAGCTAATCTGCTATGATTTTTCCTTTGATGGATCTTCTGTCTACATATTCTATGTCAAACTAACTTAAGATCATTACCCATTTAGCAATTTTGCTTGTTAGAGTTGCTTTTGCTAATAGGTACTTTAGTGGATCTACCTTTGAAATCAACTTTACTTGTTTGTTTAAGATATAGTGTCTCAACTTCTATGTCACAAATATGACAAAGATACATGCTCTTTGTATGGGTGAGTAGTTCAACTCGTAGCCCACCAGTGTTCAACTGATGTAGTAGACCGCTCTTTCTTTGTTATTATCATCTAGCTATGCTAGGAGAGCTCCCAATGCTGCTTGTGTTGTAGACACATAGAGTATCATTTCTTTGTCTGGAATAGGTGGCATCAGTACATGAGGAGTAAGTGGATACTCTTTGACTTGATGGAATGCCTAATCACATCTCCCATCCCACTTGAATGTGATATCTTTGTGTAACAGATGGGTGAACATATGACACTTGTATGCCAATTGCGCGATGAATCGCCTAATGGATTGTAATTTCCCTTGTAAACTTCTTAGTTGCTTTAATGTCTTTGGTGGAGGCATTTCTAATATGGATTTTATTTTTGTAGGATCTACTTCAATGCCCCTTCTTGATACTATGTATCCTAGTAACTTTCCAGATGTTACTTCAAATACATACTTTTTCAGGTTGAGTCTCAAGTTATATTGTTCTAGCCTATCAAACACTTTTGCAAGGTTGATCAAATGGTCTTCCCTTTTGATGGACTTTGCTAGTATGCCATCCACATAGTCTTCCATAGTTGTATCATATCATGGAAGATTGTAGTCATCACTCGTTGATAGGTTGGCCCTGCATTTTTTAGACCAAATGGCATGACATTCCAGCAGAAGGTCCCCCAGGCACAAGTAAATGTTGTTTTATGCTGATCCTCAAGGGATATTTTTATTTGATTATGCCCAGAGAAACCATCCATTAATGATAGCATCTCATGTCCTACTGTTAGATCCACGATCATATTAATGCTTGGAAAAGGGAAGTCATCTTTTGGGCAAGCTTTGTTCAAGTCTTGGAAGTCCGTGCAAATCCTTATGCCCCCAGTGGACTTTGACACTGGTACTAGATTCGATATCCATTCAAGATAATTGATTGGTCTGATGAGTCCCACATCTAGTAATTTCTTCAATTCTACCTTTACCAATAGTACTATTTGAGGATTCATTTTCCTTAGTTTTTGCTTGATAGGTTTAGCACTAGGAAATAGGGCCAAGTGGTGTACAACTAATGTTGTATCTAGTCTTGGCATGTTCACTTTCTCTTCAACATCAAGTGATGCTACATGGTATGTGATCTTTGGGTTCTCTATTGTGCCAACATTGATGGATTCTACTTCTTCAACTAGGAGTGTTGTCTTCTCTTGATATTTAAAAATAGGGAGACTGA
Source organism: Sequoia sempervirens (assembly GCA_007258455.2). NCBI lineage: Eukaryota > Viridiplantae > Streptophyta > Pinopsida > Cupressales > Cupressaceae > Sequoia > Sequoia sempervirens. The sequence goes on from VDFB02055601.1 coordinate 15,166, forward strand.
ATCCTCCATCTTCGGGTGCCTCAGAGAGGTTTTCGCCTTCAGATTCGTCCTTTATTTTCTTCTTTTCAGGATCTGATAGAGCCACATTGTGGTTTTCTCTAGGGAATATTGTTTTGATTTTTACATTATCTTTTTCAATTTTGCAACTGGAGGACACAATATCCCCACCGAAAATGCTTCTTGTTTGAGTTCCATGACAAACCCTGCTTTATGATCTCCTGCTGGTATATCAGTTCAAAGTCCCATAAAATCTATGATTGCTTCATCATTCTGGAATTGATCCAAAACAAGTGTATGTTGTTGTTGGTCCTAATCTATCAACTATGGGTAGCAGAGGGGTAGGATATCATCATTATCTGCAAAGCTTATAGAAGTTGTTGATATGGTTAATATAGTTGTGGCATCATTTTACCATTGGGTATCTAGGTCATCATCGCTAAAAGTGAAGGAATCGCATTCAATTGCATACCACTCACATGTGTTGGAGTCTGTTTCATAAGTATGGTCTTTAGATATAGTTTGTCTAAGTTGGGTAGGGACTATACCTATGTCAAAGTTTCCAAATAGGTCTTCAATTGGTAAATCAAAGTTTATACAATGGTAGATATCCAATGTCTTAACACCAATAGAAGGAGCTCCTTTCTTAAAAGAGGTATGTCCAGTTTTTGGAGCAACCACGTCTATAGAACAATAACCTAGTTCCATGTTATTTTTTCTTTGTTCCACTATGATAGGTTCCCATCCACCTTATTTGTGTAGCCCAAGGCCACATGTTCTAGTGTATCCCATTTGTTTAGCTAGATGATAACCTTTATTACTAGAATCAATTAGAAGGGATTGTGGCTGTTCTGATTCCTCTTGGTCTTCTTTGTAAATCATTGATGAAAAGTCCTCTTTGAATATCTCCTCATCCTTCATATTTCCCCACTTGGTAAAAATTGTGGGTTTGACTACCATTGTCACTGCTTGGACATGTTTGATCTCCTTAGGTCCTCCATAAATCTTGGGTGTTGGTGGAAGCATTCCAATGAAAAATGCTTGATTGAAATGATAATTTCCATTACCTTTGTCAAGTACTTGAACCTTGGTTTCAGTTTTTGGTTGCTCATTTGATGTTGGTTTAATTGAGGTTGATGGTAGTGTGGAAGGATCAACATATGAGAATGAATGAAATGATATGTCATTGCTAAGTATACGCTGGATTTTGTTATATTTCTCCTCCAATTTTGCACAATAATGGAAGGGTTTAGGATCAACATATAATGTACCCTCCTTTCCTTCATGAGGAAATTTGAGAGACTAGTGAAATGTCGAAAGAACCACTTATAGTGCATGAATCCGAGGGAATCCTAGAAGAAGGTTATATGGTAGCTCAAGGTCAAGTACTTGACATGTTGTTTTTGTTGTTGTTGGTCCTATCTATATAGGAAGCCTGATGGTTCCTTCTGAATTCCTTTCGAGGTCATCATAGGCCCTTATAGTAATGCTTTTTTTCCCTTGTCTATTACATCACTAGAATACCCCAACTGTTTAATAAATTTTAAGGTACAAATGTTTAGACCTGCATCGTTATCTATCAACACTCTTTTGACCATATTTTTGTGAACACCAACCTCTATGTAGAGAGCTTGGGTATATTGTCTTAGCAGTTTTAACATGTTATGGGAGGGCATGGCTATTGAAATGAATTTATTTGTGTATGGTATCAATTAGTTGGTAAGAGTTGGCATCTACACCTATGTATCAAATTCCATAAATTTTAGAGTTACACCAAGTCTTGTTAAAGGGTTTTGGGTTAATAACTAAGGTTAAGTGTTTTTTTATAATTCTATACTTGATTCCTCCTAGATTATATTGCATTATCAGCGTGTTATTCACCAATTTCCTGACTTCTTAATGATTAAATGGGTGGTTCTTAAAAAATAAGAACATATGCAATTTTAAACCCTTCACTTTCTTATTAGTAACATGATGCAGAGGAGGGAGAGCATCATCAAGGTGATATCCACCCTACCACAAAGCATTGGCTTCCCCGTTTAACCCCCACTAGAGAAGCCCGACCCATCACAAGGATTTAGCACTGTGTGGTCAATATACTTGATGGAATCCATCTCACTATGTGAACCCCTAATGGCCTAACATGCCTATATTCTTATACATCATACAACATGGAAAAACTCATTTAATACATAATTATGGAAAATAATGTAGCTTGATCCCCAAATGTACTCATGAATGCTCATCAAGGCAATAATGTCCATTAATGCACAATTTATAATCCTTTATTAGGGTCACTTGTCACTTCATAGGAGGGATAAGACAATATTCAACCCAATTGGTATTAGTTCCAATTATATAAGGCAATCATTCACTAGTTAATATGTTCAGAAGGGTACCCCATGACGAACATGTTCCCTAACCCACTCACTTCTTGGTGAATTGGGAACCCAAGGTCTTATTCCTTCGTTCATAATTCCCAACCTAATACCCTTCCTTAGGTTCTACACTCATATGTTTAAATATATGTGTTTATGTATGTAAGGGATTAAAATCTCATTTGTTTATGCATATTTGCATATATGTGTATATGTTTACATATGCATGCATATGTGTACACATGTGTGTAAGAAATTAAAACTAACAATGCCACTAATAGAAGCAATGAAGAGTTAACAACTATTCATTATAATGGTAAACGTTTGCATTATAGCAGCATATAGGAAGGTAGTATGAAGCTTGACATATGGATCTTCTTCACAGTTTATTTATCCTTCTTGTCCTTACCAGACTTATTAACAATGAAAGTTGCTTGAGCAATGAATTTAGGTCTATAATGGGGTAACATATCACAAACTACTTTATGTTGCTTCCAAAGCATCAAGAGTTGAGGGTTTTATTTGTTAAACCTGCAACTTGCAACTGTCATGTAATTAATCGATATTAATTATGCCTATTTTTATTGTCCACCCAACACAAGCTATCAAGGTATAATTATGGGTGAAAGTGAACAAGCACATAGCATATTTAAGAAAAAATGTGGCATGAAGTTGTTTGCAGTTAAGTTATAGTCATGTATTTTAGGTAGTGAGGTAAGAAATTAATTTTGCAACCTTAAATCATACGAATCTTTCAGCCAACTCCACCCACATGAATTCATCAAAGTTTACTTGCGTATCATCGCAGGAATGGTAATCAGTTGGGAGTTGAAGATTATGGGTAATTATTCCAGATTCAAGACCAAAGAAAGGCAAAGATAAGGTGTGTGAACTGTTTGACAAAATGCTTCAAAATGTGGGATCTTTGGTTTCCATGGGAATACATTTGTATGAGGCACTCTGCCAAATATTTCTCATGCCCTGTTCACCATAACATCATAAATGGAAGCAGCCATAAAAAACTCACAGAATCATTGCCTTCATTAACAAATAACAACAAAGATGTTTACAATGAAATGTAATACAAATCCCAAAGAACTGGTTGTATACCAATTCCAAAATGACAATTGAACTCACTGGAACCATGGCAAGTGACTTACCTCAAGGTTGTGCACAAATGGTGTCTAGCTATCAACAATACTGTTAAGAGAATTGGAATATTTACAGGAAATGTAATGCGTACCACTACCCAAGCATAAATTTTCCCCTTTAAAACAAAATGGATGATTTAACCAATCTCTCAACAGCAACTACTTCAATCATTCACATTAAATAAAGTAGACTAAAAAATATTCGGGTTTTAGAGCTACTAGATTCATGAGCTCAAAATTAAAGACTTTTGTAGCCTCCTTCCCTAAAATACTGGTTGCACGTAAAATCTTTTTGACAATGCAACAAATACCATTCTATTGATCCACTTACAAATGAATAGTATTACACAACTTCATAGTCATTATGACTAAATAAAACTTCCACGGTTGCATTCATAAGAAAGAAATTTATATTCATAATAAGGTAACACAAACCATTGGATTTGCCTATGATCATTCTATCATAGCAACTACCACATTCATAGAATCAGACCATGATAACAAAAATTTTATTAACTAAGATAAGAATCATTTACATCTTAACCCTTAAACTAGAAATTAGATTCCAAATTGAAATAGAGTGATTAAGACAAACCTCCTCCATCCTTTCTCCTTATCATGTATTAGGTCGACCAGGAATTGGATCTAATCACAAAAAAATTCAATCATACATACATTTCTCCATAGAAGTGGCTTCCAGATGCGTTCTTTCTTCAAATTCACATTCACCAACATCAATGAGTCTATCTTTAGAACTGCAGCACAAAAACATTATTTTCAAGGAAATGTGAAATCTCCCACACAAATACACTGAACAGAGAGATGATAGTGATATATAGAGTTGAACTCTGTCATTGATATCTTCCAGTTTGTTTCACAAAACTTCACAAGATCTTGAATATAGCTTTATAAGCTAGCCTTCATGATATGATTAAAAGAAGAGTTATACCTCTTCTTGCGGTGAAATGTGGACCCAAAAACTGACAAACTAAACCACAACATTGTCAAAAGAGAACACTTAGCCACATTTGTGATAGATAAGCTTTCTAGTATAGATAGTACTGTACAAATAACACGAAAAATGCTTCCCCACAATGTTGACATCAATGACAACACTAGGTCAGTCGAATCAACTGATGTATGTACACTTCATGCTCATGTTGCCAAACTGCATCAACAATGACAGACTTCCAAACTTCCAACATGACATTAGAAATCTATTCATTCCTTCTGAATAATATCTACCAATGCTTTAGTGATATTATTTGAAATATTATCATACACTACCTCATTTTGTGTTTGATCACAACCCAAGTTTTCTAGAAAATCCACTAGGCAATTTCCCTTCTTATACATATGTTTGAGTTGGAAGGTCACCATCCTATCTATTAATTTCCATGATTGTTCTAGAACATATTTTATTTTCCAATTATACACCTTTCTCTTTTTGCATGAATTAATAATGACCATTGAATCCCCTTCAATTTATAAATTTTTGATCTGTACTACCACTGCCAACTCTAGACCATGCAACAGTGCCTTAGATTCAACTAAATTATTCAAACCAATTGAAAGGTGAAATGATTTTGTTGCTATAATTGAACCATTATGATCTCTTATTACCACACCTGCTCCTGAAACTCATGGGTTACCACATGACTCTCCATCAAAGTTCAAGTTGTAGAAACCTACTAGCAGAGGTAACCACTTTACATTACTTCTATCCAAATTTTGTTGTATACCTTGATGTAAACTACCTTTAAATGGAAGCACAAGATTTTTCCATTGTCGCATTAGCTTTGAATCTTAGTCCAGAAAGACTGAATCAATATGCTTTTTCCTATGGATATATGCATTTGTTATCTCAGCTATAGAAGCTTCTATCTTACATAAGACTTGATCCACATGCATTTTTTCTCCCCTAAAAATCTGCTTATTTCTTTCCCATCATAAGATCCACAAAACTATTGATGGGACCACTCTCCAAATGCTTGCAAACAATGAGGATTTATGCAGAACTAACCAACTTGTAAATAATTCCCACAAAGTATTGACAATAGAGAATACCAGTTTAATTTAGCTCTAATGAATGGCCAACATGCATATGCAAAAGGATAGTGAATGAATAGATGATTTACCTCCTCCATGGCTTCTTCACACATCACAAACTTAAATTGAGTTGCTATACCAAGTTGTGCAAGTCTTTCACTTGTAAGAACCTTGTTTTTTATTGCTAACCACGAGAAACATCCCGCTTTAGGAAGAAATGTTGGATTCCAACAGAAGGACAAAGCTCTTTGATTTATAGATTGAGCTCCATTACTCATGACCGCCTTATAACCCATTTTAATTGTATATTCACCAGATTTTGAAGGTGCCCATATGATTCTATTTGCCACATCTAAAAAGTATACATCTCTTTCTCTTAGAATACAGTCAAACGATTTTGATTTGATAAAAAATAAGAGAACTTTTTTTGTATTAGGAATACTTGAAAACCAATTACATGGATTAACAATCTATTCATAGTCTTGATTTGGTCCACGTAGGGTCTCATGACTACATCTTCACTCTACAAATTTCTCTAATAACATGATTTCTATATAATAGAATATTTTCTTAAAACTTGTTTGCTACTTACTAAGATATACAAACACATGTATTTATAAATTGTACGTGATCATCCTATACATATAGGTTGTAGGTGATCATCATGTACAAAATATATTCATAATTAAGCAATATAAACTATCCATATCAGTTGCAAGTGGTCATTGTGCTAGAAGGATGTGTGTACTCTTCTATATTGAACCTTTTCATGGGTAGAAAAATGGAACTACATACCAAAAACTACTGCATTAGAGAATATTTTTATCCCTCTCTACTCTTTGGTTGACAAGGATTCTTGGTCCAACTTTTTCTTTTACACTCTTCTTTAGATTGTCCACTGAGTTTTTATTATTGTACCTCTTTTTGAGCTCTTGGTACCCTTTCTTGAACATAATATTGTCAACTTCACTAAATTGCTAGTGCATAGCATGCTTTACCTCTATAGCTTCATTCTCCATTAGCTGAAAAATTTCATCCTTAGTGATCTCCATGGTCATAGTCACCTACAAAGAAACATTAAACACTATGAGGGTCTTCTTTAAGACTCGGTGAGTACCCTCCTAACTTTTTAAATTTATCCCCATTTATGTATTTCCAAATAATCCAAAGAATTTTAGTAGAAAGTATAAACTAGAATAAATTCAATGTTTTGTCTAATTTTGCATAGAACAACACAAGATTTCTTTTAAATTAATTCAACCATTATCCTCCATCCATCGAAGAAAAAATACATATTCCAAACCTCCCTAGAAAAGAAGAATTAAAAAAAAAATGCTTGATAGACTCATGCTTTTTACAAATACTACAAATGTCTAAGCTATCATATTTCAAATAATAGGGTAATCTATGTAATAATAACCACTTGAATTTTTTTTTTTTGGGTTCAATCTTATTAGACCATAATGTTTTAAATATTCTTGACCACTTTTTTAGTCAAGTCTAGATTACAACAACCGTTAATGCAGCTGGTCATATTATTGGCACCAATTAGAGATCTGTAGACATCTTTAATTTTCACTTTATTTAATTTAGTTCTATCTATCCATTTATAAGCATCAAGAATATCAATATCTTGTTCTTGTATAGCTAGGAAATCAATATTACTACAAGCCTTTCTTAATATTTTATAAGTTCTCAAGTTATAGGGGGAATCCCAAAGTCATTGCAAAGGAAGGGCCATGATCTCAATCTCCCATTATCAAGAATGTCTTAAAATCATTTGATGCCCTTACTACTCCATAGTTTTGTTGAGAAACCTTGCAGAAGTGCAAGGGGCTTGTTATTGTGTTCCAGGTTCCACCATAATGATCTAGAGAGAAGAGTATTTTGGTTTATTAGACCACCACTATCTTGGAGATTGCTTCTAACCTATTCCCAGGCTCTCCAAAGTATTTTAAGACAATGGAACCAACAAGGGTCACAAAAAATTTATTGAATAAAAGGTCAAAGATGAGAAATTGCTTCCAAGTTTTGGCCTGCTTAAGGACAACTTCTTGGATACTTTTCCTAACTAACAACTTCTAAGGTTCATCCCGTTTTAGGGCCTTGAGGATCCACTTAACAACTAGAACAACCCCATGCAGTCTTAAGTCTTTCAACCCAAGACCACCCATAACCTTCTCCCTACAACACCATTCCCACTTAATAGAATGTTTTTTCCATCTCTTGAAGTCTTCTTAAGGAGTTCCTAACATAGATTAGCTCTTCATTAAGCCTTAAGTTGTTTGGGTCATTCTGCAGTTCATTTTCCAACTTTAAGAGCTTTTCATAGAGGCTAAACTCTCTCTTCTTTTGTCCATTGCCTTCTTTTTTACAATGGTCTAGAAGATCACTTTACAACTTTGGACATTGCTTTCCCACCTCTCTATAGCAGTTTTTTCTTTCATCCTCCATTTGTTAATACCTCTAAGGGTAAGAATGAATAATTGACAATCCTTGTCCTCTAGAAGTTTTGTATTTAAAAGGAAAATTTTCTCTCTTTTAAGGGTTATAACTTCCTCATTTCCCATCTCAATGAATACATTGATTAGATGGTGATATGAAAGAGAACAAGGTTGTAATCTTACTCTATTTTCCTCACTCGTCTATTTGAAGTTAAAGCACTCTCTATTGGCATAAAATTTGTCTAATTATTTCCTCTTTGAGAATTTCACCAAGCACACCAAATAGATTTTTTTTCATTTTTCAATCCTTCAAGAGGATCAATAAGGTTGAGCTTATTTTTTATTTTTCTCCAATAGAATTTCTCATCTCCTTTCCATTCCATATCCAAGCCCTTGGTTTTATCATCCTTTCTTTCAACCATGTTGAAGTCTCCTTCTATGATCTAGAGAATTTCTTGTATGTTCGTAACCACCTCTACAACTCCATCCTCTCTCTATAGTCATTTAATGCATAGATTGAGAAAATACCAAATTTGTAATTATCTTTCTCAAGGGTCACCCAAAATGCTCTGTTATAGGGAGAGATGCCAAAGCTAGTTACAAATTGATTCCATGCATTGGAGAGCAGTATAACAACCCCTCATTTACCCCTACAATGGTTCGTAGAATATTGAACATCTTTCCAAATAAACTTAAGGTTAGTTTCCAAAGTAAACCCAATAAATTTAAATTCTTGCAATAGGACCCTATCTTTATTATTTTCATTGTTAAGGAATATTATTACTACATACTTCTTGTCAGGGGACTCCAACCCCCTTACATTCCAAGAGTACCAATTTATCATCATCATATGACAAGTTTAAGTATCTTTGGAGCTCCTAAAACTTTCAAAACACTTAGGAACTCTCTCTAACTTATCTTTCCTTTTGGGAAATGGTTGAATCTTAGTCATATTGAGTTTCATCTTGTTCTTCTTGATTTCAATCCACCCGTTATCATTTTCTATGGGTTCTCCACTTTCCCATAACTTTTGGTTATTAGGATAAAAAGGCCTAGATGAGACTGGTATCATGTCCCCTTCCATGTCCTCTAGGTCATCTAAAGATTTTGTGACCCTTGCTAGGGAACCATCATATTTCACTTCCTTATCCTCTTCCTCAAGTTTTGATTGATCAAGCTTTCCTAAAAAGCTACAATCATTTCCTGAACTAGCAATGGGGTTAGTTTCCCCTTCCCAAACCTTGTTCAAGGACAATCCATGGATAATATCTTGTCTGGGCTTTTCATTGGGAAAAGGGAGTTTTATAGCTTCACTTAAAACTAAAGGGACATAATTACTCCCCATTATTGTTCTTTCACTAATCTAGCAAATATCTTTGTTATTATTAAAGTCTTGGCAAGTGTTTAATCTAGGATCAACTTTGGTGTTGGCTTTATATTCATTAAGTTGCTTTGAAAGCTTAAGCTCTTTATCCTATTTGAGGTTGTTGTGATCGCTACCATGATGCCCTTTGTTTATACCCATAGCATAGGCTTTTTTCCTACCCTTGTATAGGCATAGGTAGTGAGAGCATATTATTGGTCTTAGGTAAAATTTATTTACTATTAGCTATTAGGGGGATTACGACGTTTAGGTCGTGATACATTTTCTATAATGAGATTTTTTGAACATGATATACTATCATTAGATGTTTTGTGAGCATACTCTTTCATGTCCCTATCTAAAACTAAAGAAAGAGCATTTGTATGTCCTTGTTCATAGTTAGGTAAGGCTTGGGTCAGCCCATAATATTGTGTCCCACTTTTTGGCCAAGTTGGACATTAATATCAACATTTTTTTTTATAAAATTTCATTTTATGAAACCTATAGTAACTAAACCATTAATAATTTGAAGATGATGTGAACTAGTGAATTGTGATGATTTGTGTGTAGATTCTAAATATATATTTTTAAAAAAATTAGAAATAAATTGTGAATTTTTTACGTAACTTCTAATAACTTATTTTTTATAGTAAACAACTTTTTTTTTTGATACGTAAGATTATAGTAAACAACATTTTAAAAAAGTGACGTTTATGTCACCATGCATAACTTTTTTTATTGAAAGGATAAAATTATAATTTTTAAAATATGCATTTTTAATATCAATATCTAGTGCACAAATATTTTTTCATAATTTTTTATTGCATATATTTTTTTTATTAATTTTTGAAGTAAAAGTAATTATAATCAAGACATAGGTGTATGTCATCACACATAACTTGTTTTGTATGTATTGAAATTAATTTTTATTTGTTTTGATGAAACAAGAATATCAATACCTAGAGCACACATATTTTTTAGATTTTTTTTTTCTCTATTTTTCTTTTTTTCTGTGCAAGTGAAACAAATACCTTGATGTTTAGTGAAAAAACAACATTCACAATAAATAAATATAAATATAATAATAAAATTAAAATATTTAAAATTATACTTTTTGGAAAGCTAATAATAATAGTTACATACTTACAAAACATAATTTCTAAATGATTTTATTTAATCCCTCAAAAGGTAAAGAAAAAGCGTTTTTTGCCAACATTTTGATAGGTGCGAAGGAGACTCCATTGTGGGTATGTTTTAAGATTAGAGGGGTTCTATCCAAGGGGGTTTGATTTAAGGGTCTTATCTAACCCTCTTCTATTAAAACCCTTTAGATGGAATCCCTCAAGGCTTAAATAATTAGTTTTTTCTAAAAATATACATTTTCAAGTAAAAATTAGGATGTCCCTAGTTTGGGACCCATTATTGTGGGATGACCTACATGCAAGCCATTGCTATCATCAATATTCTGGTCTAAATTCCCAATTTTTTAATTTTTCAACAAGTGATAGCCCATGGATTGAGCCCACTTCCTATGTCTTGGCATTCAAAGTTATGGATAATATTTTTTACCATTGAGGGGGTCCTGTTGTCCCTATTATTTTGGCTATCAACTCTGACCATGGGGAAAATATTAATGCTATCCTTATTGATCCTATCAACATTTGAAGCATCTTGTTTATAATTCTTTGCATTCTTATTACCAATACTCTATCTAATTTTTCTATAAAAAATTCTAGAACATTATTTTTGTGTTTAGGATATAGGTTAGACACTAGGTTTTGGTTTTAATTATTTTATTTTATTTGATTAGCCTCCTTTAAGGTTTCATGAATAATGACTATTTCTTGGTTATCGGTCCCATCCTATGGGACCTTTTCCTTCATGGGGTGATCAATCAGAGGGTGTTCCATATCTATACATCTCCCACCATACTCATTATCCTTATGGTATGTCACATTGAGGACCCCATCTATGAGATGGGAAGAAGTCTTCTCTAGTACACATTTAGATTTGGGACTCTCTACACACACAAAATTTGAGGTGAGAGACCATATTAGTAACTTAAATTTTTAGACAGGTGTTAATAGAGTGGTTATCTTTATAGCCAAGAGTAACTTCATGTCCACTAGTAGTTCCAATGGTCGAGGGACTAGGGTTAACTACTACCCTGTTGCTATTGTCCCCGCTCCATTGAGTTTACCTGATTTGACAACGAAGATTTTCTATTGTTTATCCCTTTTGTACCCATTCTCTCATTGACAGAAGGCTATGAAGTGCTATTCTTTAAATTAGGGTTCTTACTTTTGTTTTTGATAATCAAATAGTTTCTTTTGACACGACCTTCCCTCTTGCACAAGAAACAAGCGTTCATGCCACCATGAATCTCTATTTTATAGGAGATTTTTTTCCCCCAAGATCAATGTCTATCTCATTTGGGATGTCCATGCCCAAGGAAAGACCAACCATCACTCTAGCATCTATGTTCAAAATGGTGGCCCTTGTTTCTTCAATTACCATAACATTGCCTAAAGGAGAGAGCAATTGTAGTAGAACATACCACAGTTGGGGGGGGACTTCTTTAATTGTAACCCATCTAGGATAAGATAAAACCAGCACCTCCTCATTAATAGCCTCTGGTGACCAAGATAGGGCACGGAAAGTGCATTTCCCAATAGTCCAAAATTTCCTCTGGACAACTTTTTCCTATATCACATGTTCTTTGAAGAAAATGATAAAGCGACCTTGTTGAATCATCTAACAAAAAGAAAAATGAAACCCTAATTTCCTAACCTATAACCCATTTAACCATTCATCTAAGAACTTCCTTGCAGGAAAGTTATTGCTATCCATAGAGACAAGGAAAATAACAACTTATTTAAATCTAGATTCTTCTTTATTCAAAGCTTCAATCATTTTTAAGTTAAGTGAAATAGAGATTTTGTTAGGGCAGGCTTGTAGGCACTCACCATCTCTCTATGGAATAAACCTAATAGTGGTAGGCACAAGCAAACGATCCCCACCAACAAAGTGGTCGCCTCTATCTCATTTATTAATTTTCCACAACGCTTCCTTCACCAGGCTCTCGTGATCCCGTGGAAAATAATATTTCCTTCTGACAGATTTTTAATTTCTCTCTGGGTCTTCAATGGAATGTCTGACAACCACTGCTATTCTTCAAATACAAATCCTGAGATTCCCTCATAAATCCTCTTTCGTCACTTCTGTTTCAGCTGCGTTTCCCATAAAACATCTAACGAATAATCCCGTCTATAATTATTTTTCCTATCTAATGAAAAAAGAGTGAATTTTGCAGTGGGCGGTAGAATATTTCAAGCATAGGGTTTCATGACAGTCCCATAACAGGTGAAGTAGTTTAAGAAGATAATGGCAACAAGTCTGGGGTTCGATTCTCATGAGCGCTCTATTGTAATCATCACGGCTGTTGGCAACGATGCGCTGAGGATTCTGGATGGCTACTTTATTTTATTTTACGTCTTTGAATTTTATACGTTTTTAAATAAGAGAGGTTATTATGGAGGGAACCAATATATAATTATAGGTCCAAATAGAATATTTCTAGGCACCAAATTTTTTGAGAGATTCTACTAAAGTTCGACATTTTTTTTATTTTTTTTGCTCTTAAGTCTCTTAACATACTTTGTCAAAACTATGTTGCTCGGATAGATCAAGACACTCGAGGAAAGAAATAGTGTTTCCTTTAGTGCTCAACCACCCACATTGATATTTTGATATAGTTGGTTTGGTTCTATGAGGAAAATAATGTAAAATATGACTCTCGACAAAAATGCAACTTTTTCCATATTAAATATTTTTCCAAAGTGCAACCTATAAAATATCTAACCAATATTACAATATATATTAACAACTAAATTAAAATAAATATTTAATGTGGCTAAATACATCTCCAAATATGCACAACAAATAAATATATATTTTACATAATTATTTTTTTATTTCTTGCACATGATGTAGAACACCCTTTTCCTAACATGTATCCCTAAGTTAAAGTCCATTGTGGCCATGATTAAAATATAGTAATCAATTATTAAATATATTATTAATGGAGGAAATGATTTTAATCATTATTTTTATTTTTCTTATTTAGATGTGAAAGACATGACACTTGGTACACACATGCTTAGGGTAGACTTTAATTGGATTATAATGCTAGCCCTTTAGATCTAGTGAACTATCTTCACAAGTTTTCCAAGACTAATTCATATATAATGGTTGCCTGAAGGGGCATAGCTAAACATATAATTTCATCAAATTTTCTTCATGATCTGTCTCATCCACCACATTCATAAGATTCTTCTTCCATTAGTCATCTTCATACCTCTTCCCCCAATTTAAGTAGGCCACATCTACATTCCCCTCCTCTTACTTATTGACTATATTATATACCCCTACCTCATCTAGTTTGATCATTATATTCACTTATTATATTTAATGCACTTAAACTATTCTCAAATATATTATATTTGAGTTTGATTATAATCAATTGGCATCAGGTAAATTCATCGTCAGCAATTCACCATCAGAGAATTCACCACCAACAATTCACCACGGGAAAATTCACCGCCATGACAAATTTACCTCAAGGAAAATTCACCACCAACAATTCACCGCCACCAAAAATTAATCCAAAATTTTAATGCAGTGAATTTTCCATGACGGTGAATTGCTGGTGGTGAATTTTCCTTGAGGTGAATTTGACATAGCAGTGAATTTTCCCACAGTGAATTGTTGGCAATGAATTTTTTGACGGTGAATTGATGGTGGTGAATTTTTCTAGAGCCTAATCAACTATCTCATAACTCATTTACATTCCTTCCCTAATCTCTCATGTTTCCACATATGGTCGTATTCCATAATAAACTCTAATTTTCATCCTTCCACCATAAACACTATAAAGGTGATGAACTTAAAACGAGCTTTTTTAAGAGATCATTGAATACCAATAAAGAAAAGTTTTATTTTAACAGAAACACATCGTATCCATATGTTCCCATATATGTAGCATTAAAATAAAATTATTAGAAGATAATGCACTAAATTATTTTTATTCCCACTCTTAACCATCCTATCTTTCTTAGTTTGTACTGAAGAAATATTTTGATAAGGTAGTGATATGGGACATAATAATTTCACTAGGCATGTAACAAATATTTTCTCTACAACATAAATGGATTCTGATCTCATCTCAATTTAATATACGATACTTGAGAAGTTTATATAGTTGTATGAATCTTTACATATTTGATGTAGTCAAGAATAAGGAACCCAATAAAGGGTTACCTTATCCTTGTAGAAAGACCAAAAACACAACTTATAACATTTCAATAATCTCCAAAATAAAATGATTAACCCAAATGTTAAGACCTCTAAAATGATCTTATTCTAGATACATATAAACAATACTCACCTAGTAATTGAATAGGGCCATATATAAACCTTCTATTTGAAATAATTTCATAAATTAATTAAATGGTAATTTTAATTCATTTTTAAATACTATGGACACTCTTATATAATTTCAATTTATTTATTTAAATTAAAAACAAGTATACAACCTTTTTCTCTTAAATAGATTTTGATTTTATAGGAAAATTGTGAATACTAAATATATTGGTCTTATTGTCATGAAAAGACAACATTAAATAATAATGAATTGGGGATATTTGGAAATAATCCCTTAATGTTTTTAATCTTATATACACCCCCACAAATACACACAACAATAGATATAAAACATAAATTAAAATTTACATGGAATATAAGAGGATCTATACTAAAATGAGGTTTTGTTAATGAATCTAAAATTATCCCTTAGGCTCCAAATCTACAAAAACATCTCAAATTCCTTCGTCCACCTTCAAATTACAAAAAAAAGAACTAGAATACAGATTTCATAATCTCCCTTCCTCTATTTTTATCAACATCTTCAATAATTTGGTAAAATGAAAATCTTTCTAAAGAATTTTATGAAATATTGAACTTGATAGCAAGAGAAAAAAATCATTCATTAATGTTAATCCTAATTGTAAATCAAATAAATGAATTATGATTTTAATTCTATAAAAGGTAATTTGTGGTTCCATCCTCTAGGAGGGCTCAAGTTTGACATGCAAGACTCAAACATGACTCCTACAATCTAGTAATAGGTCATGAAAAAATCAAATAAACATGAAAAAAAATATAGTGCACATCGAAAAGAGAGTGAATTATGTTACTCAATTTCATGGAAACCAATCAAATGTAAATATTTTCATGATTATTAAATCTAGGATAATGAAATGAGTTAGAAACAATAAGATATATTAGGTGAAAATTAAAGAAGTTAATGTAAAGAATTTTCAACCAATCAAATCCAAGGAATGAATGAATCCTAAATATTATAAGTATAAAGATACGTTGAGTCAAAGGTTGTTGAGTATATAACCTTTTTGTGTAAGGGTGTTGAACAATTATTATGAAGGAAATAAGGGAGAGGCTAGTAAAGGCCCTACTTAGGTACATGATCAAGTAGTCTAGAATCCAGAAGTTTCAAAGTCAAGTCCATATGTATAAGCATTTGTTTCCCAACATGTTAACTTGGTCAAATGGGTCTTGTTGTTGTGTAGTCTATGCATTATACTAGAGTGCATGAACTAGTGATAAATATTTGTGTGATTAGTAGTCTAGATCATAGGCAGTAGGGGA
This sequence comes from Sequoia sempervirens, assembly GCA_007258455.2. Lineage (NCBI taxonomy): Eukaryota > Viridiplantae > Streptophyta > Pinopsida > Cupressales > Cupressaceae > Sequoia > Sequoia sempervirens. The sequence goes on from VDFB02055601.1 coordinate 31,271, forward strand.
ATAACTAAAGAGATAGTAATATATAAGGCATTGGGGTGCTCTATAGACAACTAATATAAAGAGTAGAGATCAATGTTTTTAATTTTTGTAAATAATGATCATTATTGTAAAATGATGGATATACTAGATATCACTAGTCTTTTCCTTGATGAGACATTTCCCTCATTCAATTTCAATTGAACCTATTGGAGTGGCTATATCATTCCCTATATGTAAAACAAGTCTAGTTGAGTTGACATATCAAATCTTGTAGAATGAATTGCATGGGTGTATCTAGTGGATCCTATGTGTGATATTCAACTTTGTAATGTATGGAAAGAATAAGGTGCGAAATTGAGTGAATATTTGATAAAAAATTATATATAGAATAATATATCATTAATTCATGTACATTGTTATTAATCCATGAAATTGTATACTTTATTTTGAGGGTATCCAAGTAGAACAATAGACCGATATTGGTGTTGGTTATGTAAGTTTAACAACATTAATCTTGTGGTAGTATAACTTAGGTGAAAATATAACCTCTGTAGGGATTAAGGTGTCTCAACCTTAGAGTCCTAATATTGATTTAATTGATGTATTATTGTATTAATTTGTATTATTTAATTTCCTATGGTGTCATGTCACAAATTAGGACCCACTAGCTGGGTGGCATCCCTGTTGGAAGTGACTGGATGACACATAATCATCTCAAGTGGACATAGGCATCCAACTTTGGAATATTTTACCTATGACAGATTCTATGATGTGTCATAAGGCATCTTGTTGCATGGATAAAGTTGGCGCCCAAGTTGGGTTATGACAGGATGTAAGAGAATCGACTATTTTTAGTTAGTTATGATAGATTCTCTTATAGATTCTATGAAAAATCTTGTGGCATATTTATGACATATTCTATGATTGTTGTAAGGAATCTAACATAAGCAATTATGAGCACATTTTGGGTGCCCAAGCTAGGAGAAAGAATATTTGCATGTATGACAATTGTAAGAGGTGTAAGAGAATCAAGTACAAGCGTCCAAATGCATGTCTATGGCATGGGATATTGTGCCATGTGTATTTGGATGCCCATCCTCTTCTAGAAGCATCTCTTGGCTTGTATTCTCTATAAAATGTATGTCTTGCATTGTAGAATGCATAGTTTGTTTGCAGGTAACAAAGTGTTGTCAGGCTAACTCCATAATAGGTGTTTGTTTTGAGCACTTGTGTAGAAGCTTTGTACTTGGGTTGTATTGTAACTCCTATTTGAAGTAATATAGAAGTATTGTTCTTTTGGAGGGTGGGTTTTTTTACTCGAAAGGGTTTTCCCCACGTATATCTGGTGTATGTTAGTTTATGTGTATTTGTTGTTTTATTCTATTCTTCTCTATGTGTTTCTCTTGTTGTAACTGGATATGGTGTTAAAAGAATTTTTTTGTAACTCTCCCCTACTTAGATTAGTGTAGGAAGCTATTTATGCTCACCCAACTTCCTTTCAGTTGGTATCAAAGCTTGGCCAACCTTGGTTCCTTTGTTGGGTTAGAAGGATTTTTTGCTAGTTGATCTTTGTTTCAGTGGGAGTTTTTTAGAAGTGTTTGTTTTGTTACCTTGTTGAAGGAAAGAGATGGATGGCACATCTAGGAAGATTGGGATGGAGAATTTTAACGACTGTAATTTTGAACTTTGGAAGCTCAAAATGGAAGACATGCTTGTAGACCATGATCTATGGGCTGCTATTTCTGGAACCAAACTGTCAGGCATGAAACAAGAAGATTGGGATCTCATGGATAGGAAAGCCAAGGGTCTTATTAGACTCTATTTGGATAATTTTGTCCTCCTAAATTTCCATGAAGAGAAAACTTCTACTTCTTTATGGAAGAAGCTTGGTGATGTCTATCAAGATAAATCCCTGGTAAAAAAGCTTTTCTTAAGAAAGAATATGTATTCTCTGAAAATGGAAGATGGAGGGTCTGTAGCAAATCATATAAATGCATTTAACATGTTGGTTGCACAACCGGGTTCCGTTGGAGACAATATTGATGAAAAAGACCGTTGCATGCTCCTTTTGTGTTTGTTTCCAGACTCTTGGGATCACCTGGTAATGGCTATTGGAAGCACTAATTCCACCTTCAAGATGGATGAGTTTGTTGCCTTATTATTATCTGAAGAGATGTGAAGGAAGTTTTATGAGATGGCCAAGGAGGCCCTTGCCGTTCATGTCAAACCAAAGGAGAGAGGCAAAAAGAAAAGAAATTTAAGTAAAAGTCTCCAGGGAGATCTAAGTCTCTTGGTAAGAATTCCAAGGAAAAATGTTAGAATTGTGGTGAAACTGGTCACATTCAGAAAGACTGCAAGAAGGAGAAGAAGAAGAAAAACAAGTCTTTCTCTTATTTTGAATCTAAGAAATCATCTCAAGATGATGGAGAAGAATTTATTGCAGCCTTGGAAGCTCATGCATCAGATGATGTGTGGTCGGTAGATTCAGGTGCATCCTTTCACATGACTTCTCATAGAGATTGGTTCTCGAGGTATGAGGAGTACAATGGCGAAGAGGTGTACCTAGGTGATGACTCTCATCTAAAGATTGTTGGCCGTGGAAGAGTCAAAATCAGATTTCTTGATGGAAGAGTGAAGAGGATTGTGGTGTCTTTCATATCCTAGGTTTGGCACGAAACCTACTTTTTGTAAGTAAACTGAATGATTCAAGAGTGCAAGTTATTTTCTTTGGTGGAGGATACAAGCTAACAAGAGGAGCTATGGTGTTAGCTAAGGGATTTCATATTGAAACTCTATTTTAGGGACCTTTGGATTCTTCATCCTCACCATCAGATTGTGCAAAGAAGAAGGATGTTGCAACTCCATCCAATGGTCATGTATTTTGGGTACTTAAGGGTGTTGATTCCTTGGAAATGAAGCTTCCTATAGAGAAGAAAATGTTATGGCACCAACAAATTGGTCACATTGGTGAGAAGGGTCTTAGAACCCTAAAAAATAAGAGCCTTGTTGAAGGCATTGATGATTGTAATCTTGAGTTTGACTTTTGCGAATATTGTGTATATGGAAAATAACATCGTGTTTCTTTTTACTTTAGTTCTCACAAGTATTTTGGGGTTTTGGACTATGTTCATTCATATGTTTTTGGTCTTGTGAATGTTCCTTTGTTATCAAAATCTGTATATATTTTTTATTTCATAGATGATTACAATAGAAGGACATTCATTTATTTTATTAAAAGTAAAGTTGAAGTCTTTAGTTGATTTAAGGAGTTTAAGTCCTTGGTAGAAAATCAGATTAGCAGAAAGATTAAGTGTTTGAGGATTGATAATGGTGGTGAATTTTGTTATGCAGAGTTTGACAAATTTTGTAAAGAACACGAGATTGAGAGACATAAAACTAACCCCTATACTCCACAACAAAATGGAGTTGTTGAGAGGATGAACATAATGTTGATGGAGAGGGCTAGGAGTATGTTGAGTGGTGCTATCCTTGAACAAAATTTTTGGGCTGAAGTGGTAGCCACTACATGTTATTTGATCAATAGATATCCTACATTAGTGCTTGTTAGTAAGACACCCATGGAGGCATGATCTAGTAAAATCCTTCGCTGAGACATCTCAGAGTATTTGGTTACGAAGCTTATGCTCATGTTTCGATTGAGAAGAGGTCTAAGTTAGAGAACAAGGCTATTAATTGTATCTTTATCGGCTATGGTGTCAGTGTGAAAGGGTACAAGCTTTGGGATCTCGAAGCTCAAAAGGTTCTCTATAGCAAAAGTGTGATCTTCAAATAGATGAAACCTTGTATTGTTGAGCTGCAACCAGAGAAACAGGAGAAACAAAATTAGGAGGTAGTTCAGATCCCACCTACTCTGAAGAAAGAAGAATTGCGTACACCTATTGGACCTGATGATGAGGAGATCTCAAGTAGCTCTAAAATTTTTGAAGAAGAAGGAGAACCTCAACCTTAGCCTTTGAGGAGGTCTACACGAGTTAGGTGGCAATTGAAAAGGTTTGGTTATTCATTATTGGATATCAATTGCATTTTTGCCTTGATTACAACACTGATGAGCCTATGATGGTTAGAGAGGCATTCGGTATGGGTGATTCAGATTCTTGGATGCAAGCCATGGATGAAGACATGGCTTCTTTAAAGAAAAACAAGACTTGGGATCTGGTACCTTTGCTTGTTGGACATAAACCTATTGGTTGTAAATGGGTTTTCAAGAAAAAGTGTGGTCCTAATGGCAGTGTTGAGAATTATAAGGCAAGTTGGTCGCCAAGCAATTTTCTCAGGTGGAGGGAATTGATTATGGGGAGATATTCTCTCTTGTAGCGAAGCTGACATCTATCCAAATTTTGTTGTCACTTGTAGCATCATACGACTTAGAAGTGGAACAGATGGATGTGAAGACAACATTCCTTCATGGTGATTTGGAGGAAGAGATTTACATGTCACAACTAGAGCATTCATTGAAAAAGGTAAATAAAATTTGGTTTGCGAACTGAAGAAGTATTTTTATGGTTTGAAACAATCTCCTAGAATGTGGTATCAAAAGTTCAATACCTATGTGTTGTCATTGGGATTTCAGAAATCTAAATCTAACCATTGTGTATACTTTAAAATTGATAATGGTCACATTCTCATTATTTTCCTATATGTAGATGATATGTTGTTTATTGGGAATGGAAAAAGGATGATTTTAGATTTGAAGTTTCAATTGTCAACACAGTTTGAGATGAAGGACCTGGGTGTAGCTAGGTACATTTTGGGAATGGAAATAACGAGAGATAGAGCTAACATAAATCTTTGTTTAAGCCAGAGCATGTATGTGAACTTGGTGTTGGAGAGATTCAACATGGTAGATTGTAGATAGTTAGTTGTTCCTATGATGCAGGGGACAAAGCTTTCTATGAATGATTGTCCAAAATATCCTACTGAGATGGAGGACATGACCAAATTACCATATGCGAGTGTAGTTGGAAGTTTGATGTATGCAATGGTGTGTACAAGACTAGACATTGCACAAGCAGTGGGAGTCCTTAGCCATTTTTTGGCTAATCCTAGACAGGTGCATTGGGATGTGATTAAGAGAGTGTTCAGATATTTATGAGGTACTTCTGAGTATGCCTTGTGTTATCATGGTTATCCTATTAGACCTCATAATTCTATGAGAATTCATGGATATTTGGATTCAGATTGGGCAGGTGACATTGATAGTACAAGATCTACCAGTGGTTATGTGTTTATGATGTTTGGTGGTGCTATCAGTTGGATGAGTAAGCGGAAGGTTGTAGTCGCATTGTCCACAATAGAGTCAGAGTATATGGAAGCCACTCATGCTTGTAGGGAAGCTATTTTTCTTAAGAGATTGTGTTCTGATATTGGTTTAGATGCAAGATAGATTATTGTTTGTTGTGATAGTCAAAGTGCTATTTTTCTAGCAAAGAACCCTACCTTCTATGCCAAAACAAAGCACATCAATGTATAGTATCATTTTTTTCATGATATGGTAGAAGATGGAAAGGTGAACTTGGAGAATGTTGACACTTTGGTGAATGTTGCAAATGCACTAAAAAAACTAGTGAGCACAGAGAAGTTCAAATGGTGTTATGATTCCATAGGCCTTGGGGCCTTGAACAGTTGATTTCGTATGAATCTCAGTAGGTCTTTGACAAGTGGGAGAATTTGGGGATTAAGGTGCCTCAACCTTAGAGCCCTAATATTGATTTAACTGATGTATTATTGTATTAATTTTTATTATTTAATTTCTTATTGTGTCATGTCACAAATTGGGACCCATCGGCTAGGTGGCTTCCCCGTTGGAAGTGACTAGATGATGTATAATCATCCCAAGTGGAAATAGTCATCCCACTTTGGAATCTTTGACCTATGAAAAATTATATGGCATGTCATAAGGAATCTTGTTGCATTGAGAAAGTTTGCGCCCAAGTTGGGCTATGATAGGATGTAAGAGAATTGACTATTTTTAGTTAGTTATGACAAATTCTCTTACAAATTCTATGACAATTCTTGTGGAAGATTTATGACATATTCTATGATAGTTGTAAGGCATCTATCATAAGCAATTATGAGCACATTTTGGGTGCCCAAGCTAGGAGAGAGAATATTTGCATGTATGACAATTGTAAGAGGTGTAAGGGAATCAAGTACAAGTGTCTAGATGCATGTCTATGGCATGGGATATTGTTCCATGTGTATTTGGACACCCATCTTCTTCTAGAAGCATCTCTTGGCTTGTATTCTCTATAAAATGTATGCCTTGCATTGTAGAATGCATAGTTTGTTTGTAGGTAATGAAATGTTGTCGAGTTAACTCCAAAACAGGTGTTTGTTTCAAAGCACTTGTGTAGAAGCTTTGTACTTGGGTTGTATTGTAACTCCTATTTGAAGTAATATAGAAGTACTATACTTTTAGAGGGTGGGGTTTTTTACCTGAAAGGTTTTTCCCCATGTATATCTGGTGTATGTTAGTTTATGTGTACTTGTTGCTCTATTATATTCTTCTCATATGTTTCTCTTGTTGTAACTGGATAAGGTGTTAAAATATTTTTTTGTAACTCTCCCCTACTTAGATTGGTGTAGGAAGTTGTTTGCGCTCACTCGACTTCCTTTCAACCTCGTCTATAAATTATTTAATTTGAGTTTATTTATGGCTTCTTAAATTGTATGCATTACTCTCAATAAGCTCTTAGATTGACCATGTTCAACTTTTCATAGACACAAATTATGTCAATAATTGAGTATGATACTAGTGGTTCTAGAGATTATCATACACTCATCTAATAGAGAGGAAAAATAAGGATGAGCTTCATATTCTTGTATAAACATTGATGCAAGTGGATTTTTTGGATTAAAACACTAGGTATTCTAACTAGATACTAGTGAAATGAAATTAACGTTAAATGGACTTAGAAATCACATATAATTAGGTTATATATCATTTATATGGATTTTAATAGTAATATAACATTTTTTTACAAATGGACAAAGGCAATTCTAATTTATGTGTAATATAGGCACTTGGAGCTATATGAACCCCTGAGAGTCTTAACAAGTATATGTTTAATTTTTATTATGATTTATAATGCTAATTGTATATTGGTGAATCCAATAATTATCAATAGTATTCTAAGACTTAATTAAAATTTCATTGTGTCCATGTGTTCTAAGTGGTTAATTTCACATAGTTAGATAAAATGAATTGTATTCTAAGTAAGAACTAAGTAAAGATGTCAATTATTAATGTTGTGTAAGATAAAAGTTCAAGGAACCCTTAACAACCTCATCAACAAGGATTAAAACTTGTCATGTATAGGTTGACTATATATCCAATGAGCTCATGTTTGAGAAAAGGTCATACCCATTAATAATATTCTTATTGTAAGGGAAGAAAATGGACATGGATTATAGCAATGAATTCAATCAAAATGAAATCAAAACAAGGATTAGAACCCACCTACTCATGAAATGCAATTGACATAGCTATGAATTCAAACAACAATGTTAGCACAATCAAATTGAAACACAAATGAATTCAAAAACTACACAATCTTACCATCCCATGGTGGAGTGTATTTGTGTTGATTTGATATGTTGGATTTCCTTTCAACACAATACCTCCATGATTGCAAAAGCTTGATATGATGACCTAAAATGCTATGGTGTATGCTCAATTTGCTCAAGAATCAATTGGACATGATCTCTTCACAAATTCTCTAGATGAATTATAAGAGGGATGAGGGTTCTTTTATAGGTTTGGAGAAATCAGATCAAGGGATAGGATTGAGTTTGAATTCCCACAAAGAAGAGTTGAGATTGATCCTCAACATCCATAAAAGAGAGTGAATAAAGGAAGATGGATGAAGGAGATTAGTTAGAACTCAAGCTTGCTCCACCGTTTTAGGAAAATGGTTAATATATTTCAGATCAAGGTATGAGAATTGATTTCAAGATCAAGGGCTAGGAATGGTTGAGACAAGTTGGTTGAGATATTTTGAAATAGAATATTCCTCAAGAATATGCTTTGTGGAGGGAAAATAAGATAATTAAATAATTAGGAATTATTTAATTCATGTGGCAAGAAGATTAAAACATAGGATAATTAAATAATCTTAAATTATTTAATCATGTGAAATTAGAAGAATATTAGATGGTATTAATTAAATAATTAGGATGATAAAAGGGAATTAGTGATGAAATGTATAAATTAATTAAACAATTCAAGATCATTTAATTAATAGAGAGAAATAGGGTTAATCATCGAAAATGATATTAAAAGGGGATTAATGATGAAAATGAAGTGAAATGTTAGTGTTACCTTATTTTGCTTCTAGCTAAATCAGGTAGACTTATGATTGTGTTTGCATTTAAATGATAATAGGTACATATAATTTTCTGCTAAGTTTCATCCATGTGCATACAAGAGATTATCAAAATATTACATTATTACAGTTATACAATTGCATACAGTAGAAAGAGAGTCAACATTTATTGCAAATGTAGTCTTTATTGATGATCATAAGTGCATAGTGTACCTCACAAGCCGAGGGAATGACTATTTTAATTCATATAAAGAAAACACTATACATTTACAGATACAAAAAGGAAATACACATAAAGAGAAGGGGGACTTGTCATTTCCTCAATGACGAATCTCGGTTGCCTTGTCCTGCATCATCTTCAGTCTCCCCCACTTGTACTGCTTCTAGTTGTTGTTTTCCCCTGTTGCTCCTAGGTTTCTTGCATTTGTAAGAAGAATTTTGTTAGAGCAATGAAGGGTCACCAATCAAAATATGTGCAAACATACATAAACATATAATCTAACCTTCATAAACATTAAAATAGATAGCATACCATAGATGTCCAAGAAAATAAAAGAGTTATCAAACACACCTATCATATGCTTTGTTTATCTAACATGTTTGCTCCTTGTGCAGATATAGGACAAATCTTTGTTACTGTTTTGATTTAGCTTATTACAAACTATGGAGTAAAATGTGGCTCCCACGAGGGTTGAGCCCAACATGTTTCCCTCTTGTGTTTTAGGAGGGATAGGAAATTGACCAACTTGATCAAATCAATGATAAACCTATTCATGATGCATTAAATCAATATGGAATCATACCAGTCGATCAACTTTCATTATTAGACTCAAAAGATGCAACAAAACTGTGTGAATTATCAAGAAAGAGTGCTCATCTTTTCACAATGAATCAAACATAGGTTGCCATCATGCTGGTCAAAGGGTCAGTAATCTCTTCTTGGAAATCTTACTCTACTAGATATGTCATTTTGTTCACTACTCCATGATTGTCATCATACAAAATTTTATCTCAACAGATAGACCTAAAATTTGATGCTCCTGTACCAATGGCAGTTTGCAATTCCATGATTAAACTTGATTCATTCTATGAGAGCTTTCAAGGAGCCAATAAAGAAAGTTTAGTGAAATCAAAGACCTCTCAATTTCAAGAAGGAAATGGATTGTTATAACAAATAACAGTGGGCTCAAAGCATGTAGTTCACAGTCATCTTGAATATCAAAGAGAAAATTAAAACAACCAGTGACATGAAAAATGGCGTGAAACAAATTGTCATGATGGGCAGTCAAGTGAAGAGCCTCATTTGTGATTTTTGATTGAAAATTTAAACTTTACAAGGTTATTGCATTGGTTAAGCATTCAGTTGGAGGTCATCATATGGGGACAATGTTATCAAGTACAAGTATGATTGCCCCATGTCATGCATGGATATGCAATAAAGGTTTATATAATGGGAGGCAATATCAAGAAATAATAGTCCAAGATCAAGTTTTCAATGGTAATGATATGCCTTTCTTTGCACAGACTATGGTGTAAAAGAATGATTGTGTACAACAAGAAAGAGGGTAGAGCTTTTAAAGTAAGTTGACAGTGATCTCTAGTGGATTATGATAGTCAAAAGATCAAAATGAGATGATAATGGGCACACTAACTTTCACAGTGGACAGTGACAGTACGACAATGCATAAGAGGGCACTTCTCAGTAAAAGATGAGTCTCCTTCAAGATAAACTTTCAAGGTGCTGACGGGTATACATGAAAACCTTTACATTTTGTGATGGAAAAATGATAATGGTATACTGCCCTTTTGAGTGTGATTTTCTACTAGTAGAATGGTGAGAGTCTAGTCTGTCATTTTGAACTTAAAGGAAATCTTGTACGGGATGATGCCATAAAAGCCATAGAATTTTTTATGACTGCTAAAGTGCCTATTTGAATTGGTAGAAATATTTTCAATAAGTCAATACCCTTGGATAATGATATACCCTGTCATGTCACCATGCATCCATGTCTCTTCAGAAAGGTTTAATGATAGTCGACAAAAGATCAACTTTACTAGTATCAGTGAATGAAAGACAATCAACAAGATAATGGAAATTTAATTGCAAATAAACCTTGTAACGGAAAGGGCAGAGGAAAGAAGGCTATGGTGATTTAATCTTCTTGTGGAGGTAGCCATATATATGCAGTGACAACTTATAGGTACAATCCATAATAATATCACTAGAGCAGTCCTTGTAGATGCAATCTCATGATAAGGACAGTGAAAACCACTATCAAAGAATGGTAGATAGAACTCATTTCAAGGAGGTCATCAAATGAAGCCAATCAAAGTGATACAAAATAATAGAGACAATATCCTATCAAAGAGCATAGATGAGAACACTTAGAACAGTCAAAGTATAAGGGATAAAATGGTAGCTTTTTCCTTATTATTCCCCTGTCAGCATGAAATGATGAAAATATGACATATAGAGGTTCTGAAGGTGTTTTATAAAGGAAAAGTTTAGTGATGGCAGGCCCAAGCACTGAAAACCCTATTGAATCTCAACAAGCTTTGGACATGGCAGCATTGTCTTGTGGAACAATTGACAAAGTTAGCTTTTGTTTCAACTGATGAACCTCACATAAAATCTCATTCATATTATAATCTTGCACGATCTTATCATACCCAGGTGATTATGGCACTGTTGGCCGCTATTTCATGGCATCACAAGAAGAACGTGGGTTCTCTTGTTTTTTTTTAAATCAACATAAAATAGAAGTAAACCCCGAAAATGCAAAGATGGGTCTCGAATAGAGCACATTTTTTATAGATATAAAACAAAAAATGCAATATATGGCTGCAACCACAATAGAGAAGAGTTTTTCCATTTTTTCTATAGTAAATGCAAGAGGTTTTCTTCAGAAGTGAAGGAAAATACAAAAGATACTAGTTTTACCATTTTTTGTACAAATAGAGCTCGTTCGAGCCTTTTTTTTTCTCTTCAACAAATTACACAAAATAGAGAGAGTCCACTACAAAAAAATGCATATAACAAAATATTCATCAGATTTCAACATTTTGAGCTCGAGTCAAGCTTTTCTTTTACAGGAAATGAAAAGGAAAATGCAAGGAAGTGCTCGCAGTAAGCTCACCCGAGCTTTTTTGTGGATTTGGCATGGAAATGTGTTGGAAGATTCCTCTGAGATGTAGAAAATGCCATGAGTAAACCCCATTGAAATTCCAGGTCGGCGACAAGAAGAGCTCTCCAAAAGCTTGATGGTAAAAATGAAGTGTATTTTGAAACTTTTGCTTGTTTTATCTTTAGGGCTTCTAGAAAACCCTAATGAAGGCCGGTAACATAAGGT